>SSNR01000024.1:466706-614962 GCA_006937965.1 Callopanchax toddi
TTGTTGTGAATAAATACAAAGCTGGTTAGTAGTAATATTCGTTTTCACACTTAAAACTGTAATGGAATCAGAGTAGGTTAGCAAATACAATACCTGGTCCTTGTGCTGGAAACAGATCTGCTCCTTAATGTGATAGATGGCTGTGTGTCGGAGTGTGTATGTATATTATGGATGCTCTATTTATGAGTGCTGGATAGAAGAGTGTGTGTGTGTCTGTGATAGATGGCTGGATGCTGTAGGCCAATGGTGAATGAATGTGGGGCATCCTAACAGAGTTAGAGGGGAGCCTCCACTTCATCATCCCAGACATAATCACCTCAGCTTCCTGTTAACTTGAGGGGTGTTGTGGACTGCAGAGGGGCAGCAGGATGAGAACTGGGAAGTCAGGGTTTATGGGAAATCGAGGGAATGGGGTTGGTTTAGTTTGGGTGGATTATATGAGGGCAAAAGTGCAAAGTAGGGATGAAGTATGTAGTCCCTTTGAGGAGGCATTCCCCTCCCTGAGTCCATGTTTGCTGAGCCACGCAAGTGATACTAATTAGACGGTTTGGAGTGTGTGTTTGGAAGGAGAGGTTCAGAGTTTATCCTCGTGGTACAATCAGAGATAATAAGGTAGTCAGCAAGAGAATAACAATGAACAAGGACTTACAAAGGCTTGACCTACCTTTTGTGAGCAGCGGGTCAAGCTTAAAGCCTGCAGGCTGAGGATTGGTGACACAAAGAGCTACTTTCAGCTCAGTTTTTCCAAGAAGGGTGAAGGATGCAATAAGATTCAGGAGTTCCTGCACCAACTGAAACTGATCCAAGGGCACACCATCCTCACAGCTTTTAATCATGAAGTGCAGAGACAAAATAAGGTCACTTAGATGTGCAGCAGAGATAAATATGTTGCCATGCTGACTCTGAGAACACACTAATGCTTTCTATGAATCACTTTGAAGAGGATGTTTGCCACAACATCCCACCTACTTTTTGAGAATGTTTGTCTATGATTACTTAAAGAGTTATGTTTGAATTACATTCATTCTTCTAGTCTCACCGTTTCAGGATGTCGTCGAGGGCCTTATAGCCATTGTTGGTGTCAAACTCATTGAAGAGGTCTGGACTGAGGTGATAGGTGTCTCTTATGAAGCTAAACACAGCCACAGCCACCTCAGCTAGCAGGGTTCCTGAGACATCAGTACTGATGTGCAACAGGTTCTGGATACAGATTCGAACGCAGTTCTTGCCTGATGAGGAAAACACCCGTTTTTAAACCACATCATTCATACTTTAAAATCAACCAAAATACTTTATTAATCCCAGAGGGAATTAGAAATTAAATTACCCACTCAGTTAAAAAAAAGGTATTAGAAACCATCCACACCTAATAAACTTGGGACAGTATTGCTTGTTGGTACAGTAGAAAGCGCTTTAAGGATGCATGAGGCATGGTGTCTCCAGTCCGCACTGGTTTGATCCCACAGAGAAGTGAGTCCGATTATAAGACACTGCAGTTCCTGGGTCTCCACCAGCCTCTCCACATTGGCTGGCTGAGTGCAGATCTGAAGAAAAATCTAGAAAACATGGCAGGAGAAAAAAGCTTGATTAAATATTCCAAAAGATAAGAAGATCATCAGTCTATACAAAACTGAAGAATATACTCAAAGCAAACAAAACCATCCACACTGCTTATAAGAGATGCAATTTCTTATCATTTTAGAAAAGGTACTAAAGACTTTCTGAAGTTTATTTATGAAAAGACTTTTAGACATTGGTTGCTTTTTCACTATATTTAGGTTCATTCATTTGACCTTCACATTTTTTAAGTTTTCTTGTGTGTTAAGTAGCTTAACATTCATACTCAGTCATTAAAAATGCAATTTGGCAGTTTATTAATCAAAGTGATGAATCATAAAGAGCTATAGTATTACCCAAACTTATATGATATTTTAAAGTTGTGTAGCGTAAAAAAGTAGACAAGTGAATGATCACAGAAGAAGGGTCAGGCCTCTAACTTACACAATTTTTCTCTGAAGAAAAAAAAGATGTCTATACAAATAAGAGAAACAATCCTGAGTGGATCATACTTCAGCTTAAAGTCCTGCCTATGTACATTTTTAAGCAAACTGCTATTTAAAACTACTGTTGTTGTCTTAAAATAACATTTTAAAAAGTTAGCTTTGGCGTTTATTACAGAAGGGAAGCAAAGAAACTGGAACAAATTCTATTTTTGTGTCAAGGTACTTCTGCAAATATGCATTTACATACAGTTTTACATTTCTTAAAGTTGTCTATTTATAGCGGTGAACATAATTTTTTCAACAAGGTACAAGTGAGTACCAGGCATTGATCCTTGGTACTCATGCCTTTCATGTAAGTTAATCTCCGGTTCATCGCCATGTCAGGCTGCAACTCGTCAGTGTGTGAAGATGGACTTCATAATCTGTAGACCAGAGCTAATCAATAGGCAGCCCTTGAGCCATATACTGTGTACCCAGAGCTGTCATTCTTTCACTAAATCCATGCTGTCATCGTGCAGCTCGTCATTATTTCACTATTGGACTGGCGACCTCTGCCATCTCTCTCTGAATGTAACACGTAGTGCGCAAAGATGCATAGTGGTGAAAGAAAATGGTACGCATGCATTATTGTATGTGCACCTGTACACTACTTATGTGCACTCCTGCTTACTAAGAGTGAGCAAAACACTGGATCATCTTATGTGCTTTTTTAATTGTTTGTAGACTAGAAGTGAAAGTTATATGACATTAAAACAAAGCATGCTTTTTAAAAAATGGTCTCATAAAAAGGACAGAACTATAAAATACAAGAGAAAAGATACAAATGTCCAAAAGAAATTAAAATGTTAAAAAATCCACATATCATTTAAGATTTAGGAAAACATATTGTTAATCAGCAGCAATTAAAAAAAAATGCACTGTATATAAGATAAAAGCGACTGCATTTAATATTCAGAGGTTTTTAACCTGTGTAAGCAGCTCCTGGAAGGTCTGTTCTATGGCTGTGTTTTCCTTTTTAGCTGGAAGGCACACCAGCAGGTAGAGACATTTTACTAAAGCTGCAGGAAGTCCTGGATTTATACATGACAACACATCCTGCAGACACACAAAAGCAATGTTAAGATTTTGGAATTTAACTGTAAAATGCTGTAAGAAAATTTCAGAGATTATGATTGTTTTCTGGATGTAATATTATCATGTATTATTGGTATCTATTGCTCACCATAGAGTTAGATGTGAGCAACAAAAGTGACTTTAACAGCAGCCACCCAGAAGCAGCATCTGTTTCATAACTTGTGTCGTCATCTGGCCTCTTGAGGAACAGCACCACCTCTTCACGGGCCTTCTCTGAAAATGAAAAATAGATGTAGTGATGCATAAACTGTGTCCCCGGAGCAGTCATTCTTTCACTAAATCCATGTTGTTTAATGAGAAGATTTAGAGAGTAAAACAAAAGAGAAAAACAGCAAGACTGATAATGTGAAACTGTTTCTCTTCACTGTCTTAAAATGAATACATCATAAATCTTATTTCACAGAAAGCCAAACTTTTCACATCAACCTTAAATTGCATTTCTCAAAACAAAATTTATATCCAAGTTTCCAAATTAAGTCATAGATTGATCAAAAACCAGAAGCATTTACACATTTCCTCTAATACCTCTCTACTTCCTAAGTATGGAAAATCTGGAAAGAACATTATTATAAAACTAAAATTAAACATAAATTACATACAACATTACTTTGACAGTTTATTGCTTTTCATTATACTGCAAGTAAATACATGTATCTCACTGGGAAGTAGAAGAAGCTCAAAGAAAAAGCAGAAGTAGGCAGAGGAGGTAGAAAGTCCCTCTGCCTTGAAATAACAGTAACATATCTGCTGATCTGAGCACTAGTTAGTACCTGCGGGCCGGTCTGCCAGTCTGCTGTGGATATTATGGATGACAGAGTCAGCAGTGAGAGCTGCAAGCCCCTTTATATCCACACTTTCAAATTTGCCACCATCTTCACAAACCTGCAATAGACAGAAATGAATCCATCATGCTAATGAACAGAAGAAGAAAAAACAAATTATGAGATGTTACATATTGTGGCTTTAAAAGCAGAATTTGTGTAATAATTCTAAGATATTTGAGATGTTTCATGCATCACTCTTTTTGTGTTTATCTGTATTTTTGTTGTTGTTTTATGAATCCTAATGATGATCATTTAAAAATGTTTTTTATTATAATAATAATCATAAACACAAGTAAAAATGTTCTAAAAGTACCATGACATGATTGACAAAAAACATGTCATTGCTCTTGGGTTACATTTAAACCACCTCCTAAATTTATTTATTCATAAAATGTTATTGAAGCATTCATCTAATATTACTTGCGGCAGCTTTTTATGACTGGTAATAAATTCATGACAGTCCACCTCATTAAGCAATGGCCTTTCTTGATTTTTAAACTTCTGTGTTGGTATCAAGGCTCCAATCAGTCCATAGCAGAGTATTTAACTCTCGATTGATTTGTTTGTCCAGTAAACCCCACCACCTGAATTAAACGTGTTTTTACAAAATGTTCTGGATCCATGTTTTGCAGGGTGGCAGAGCATAACATGTTGCTAAAAATGGCTGCAGTCACCATGAAGAAGTGTAGTTAATCTGTTGTTCAGGTCAATAATGTGTTTTAACATGAAGGACTGAGTCTGATGTTTCATAGCAGAACAATATTTCATTTATAAAACTGCTACTGGTGACTTGCATTGATGATATGTCCCACCCAGGTGAGACTTCAACAATATAATCAGTTTTCTGATGTGGTCATAACGTTGTTGCTGGTTAGAGTTCTATAACATCACGCTGAAAAATCACCCTCTCAAAATGTTTTCTGACATATTTACAGCTTCTTGTGAGGTCAAGATGTAAAAGCTTTTGTGAAAAAATTAAGAAAATGTTCAAGCTGTCTGTAAAGGCCTTGGAAATAAATGTGCTATCCTATAGCTGATTTGGTTTTTTGGCAATGCACTACATTTTAAATACAGACGCTGCACTCTTTACAGCTCCATAAGAGGATATCAAATTTCACAGAGTTTGCTGTTCTTAAGTGCAGCTCTAAGTTCTGGTCAAATCTCTGGTCATGAAACTTTCGTTCACTAAACACAGACACAGAGCTGCACAGAGACCGAAGACTGATTACATCTGCAGCTATTGGTCTGGTCACTGTGGTCAGTTACAGTGTGTGCACGACCAAGAATGCTAGTAGTGCATGAGAAAAATAGTGACTTTTTCCTATAACTGTGGCATCATTTAAGCACTGAGAATGATTTATTTTTACAGTAGGTGAACAAAAGACCTGAAGCTTTGAATCTGACGAAATACTCTTTTTCACATGATCATTCCATAATCTCTGGAGGATTGCTGAGATATAATTAATTTATGGGTTCAGTGCAGGAAAGGTCAAAGTGGAGTCAGCTAAAGGCCAAACATCTGACTGAAACTGCAAGTTATTTTAATTGTTCATTCATGTGGTCCTGGAACATTTCAAGGCATCCACTTAACCTTTTCAAAGTTAAGCATTAGTTAAATTGATGTGCATGGTTTATAGTTTTATAAAAGACTTTGTATCTATTTAGCTATTTAAAGATTGATCTAAAATGTTTATGCAACTCAGAGTTTAATAAAATGTATTACTTTATTAATGTCACAAAATATAAATGTGAAAATGACAACTATTCTCCTGGTGGTCCATACCTGTATGTAAAGAGGCAGGACTTTAAACAGCTGCTCCTCTTCCTGTGCTGAAGGATCAGTTCTGTGATCCCGGCTGTAGTACGTATAAATTCCCAGCTCCTGGAGTTTCTTTCGGAATCCTTGCAGGAGTTCAGGGTTCCCACAGCCCTCCACCTTCTCCGTCTTCAACTCCACAGAGACGCTCAGCTCCCCTGAAGCACTCAGCTCTCCTGTTTCCTTATTGATTCTCTCTCTCTCCATAGCTTGGTTCTGGAGGTAAAATAAATAAAAATAAATCTTCAGACTATTTATTCTTTTTTTAGATATCATGAGGTTTCGTAATCTTTGCAGCCATACTTAATCATACTTCCTTGATCTGAATTACTTCCTTAAGTAGATTTATCCCAAATCAAACTCTCCTGAACACACTGTCTGTATTGAAGTAAAAGAATTCTGACCACTGGCAATCATGTGCCATTCTGAATGTTAAATCTTATGAGGGATGAGCATGCTGTACTCAATGCTTAATTTCTACAAATTTAAAAGACATATAGGGCAATAAAATTCAACTAGTGAAAGCTCTGATTTGTATGCTTTCAATCTATGAATTTTTGGGTAATTTAATTTGATTGCTTCCTTAACAATGGTCCACATTGAGTCCTTTTTCTGGCATAGACTTCCACATAGTCTATGCCAACATAGTCACCACATAGATAGAAAAGCAGTTTGTGGATTGAATTATTATTTAAACAAAAGAGCTAATTGCATAGAGAATTTATGCAAAAAAATAGTAAATAAAATGTTTGGTACTCTTAAAATTAAACTGCAAAGTTAAGGCCCTGCTAAAAAAAATTCCTTGCAGATCTAAGCATTGATGTTATGGAAAACAATTACACTTCTGTGTCTCACAACGTCAGAATGTGAAGAGATAAGGAATCCAATTGTTTGAACAGAGTCGTTTCATCAATACATTGACATTATTCTTGCATGTTTTTACTTTGAGGCACACAACTGTGACAAAAAAACAAAAGGTCTTGGTTACTGAATAAACCTGAGCCACTAAAGTGAAACCTTACCTTAGTTACAATGTAAACACAAAATGTTTAGCCTGTTTTCTTGTGACAGAAATTTCAGATTTTTGTTTCGTTTTGTCCCCACAGTCATGTATGTCAAAATGAAAAACATACCAGGAACAGCAACTATATTTCAGCTTGTCAAACAGAAATCATGCAATACAAGTACATTCTTACCTGCTCCTGTGTGAGAGCCATTCTGGAGTTTCCTGAATCTATCAGAGTGTTGTCATCTGTGTTGTGTTATTCCAGGTAAATGAGTGTCTTCTCTGGTTCCATATCAGAGGTAAAAAGACATGCAGAAACCCGCTAAGGAATGACAAACTATGCATGCTGTGCAGACCATTCTGTAATACTGCCCGCCCCTACTAATCCCAGCAAGTAGACTTTGAACAAGCAGGGTAACTTGTGTCAGCTGGTCAAAGTCATGTGCTTTCTCACTTCCTTAGAGAAAGCAGAAGTGAAAAACTGTTGTCTAGCTGGTTGGATGGGGCCCTCCCAGAACAGCAAAGCAAAGTTATTCCTTTATTTTAGCAGGCATGTCATGTAACTCTGTGCTGATATGAATCAGGCTAAATAGATTCAATGATTCATAAGAAAAATTAAAACCTGCACCCAGGCTTAAGTATACTGGTGAGACAGAATGACTTCTAATAATAACTGGAAGGAAGAGTCTTAGTTAGTATACAGTAGTGTAATGTGACTACAAGTCATGCTCAGATGACCTGAAGGGGATCAGCAACACATTTATAAAATTTCAGTATTTAAGACTTGAAACTGATCTTGAACAGAATCAGAAAACATTCCATCAGATAAAAATGTGGATCTTGTGAGGAAAGTCCCTTATTTTATAACGTGTCATGATCTGGGAAAATAAAGCAGAGCTATTGTAAGTAAATACTGCCAGTAAATACTGCCACCTAGTGGGCACAAGATTTTTTGGGTGTGCATTTTTAATTTCACTAAACTATTTGAGGCTAGTATCATAAACATTAAAAAAAAAAAAAAGATTCAAGAAAATACTAAAATAAATAACTAGAAATAATAATTTTTAAAAAACAGTAAATTTTCCTAAATAAAAATAACAGGTTTAAGATAAACAGAGAGGCAAATGATAATGTAATAAGCCAACATCCACATACTGTATGTGGACCTGGGTCACCAGGAGGATATATTATGAAAAAGAATGCGTGAAGATTAGAAACACAAACAAAACTAAATATTAGCTACCGTGAGAAATAGAGAACAAAGTACAATGAGTGGGTGTTTTAGTCAAATTACACAGCTGCTTCCCCTCAAGTATGATTAAACATACAATCCTTAAGAATTGACAAAGCTACTCGGATGAGCAGCGAAACGTCTTCAAAGAACCAAATAAGTCCAGTTGCCTTTATTTAAAACCCTTTTTTGGATTATCATGACCTGGATGACTGAGAACCTTCACCAGCATGTCATCGAATTTACAGGAATCACGTGCTTTGTTCATGTGACCTGTTGCAGCCAATGAACGGTCTAAGGCGTGGTCTACTCCCATTAATTTAGCGCAATAAAACATTTCCGTTTTCCTGCATCAAAATATGGTCTTCCTTGTCAGTTAGCATTCTGAAGCTGTAGCGCCTCGTCCGAGCAGCTGGTTCCCGGGTTTCTTACATTTTCTTCTGGGGGAAGAGGACGATCAGTGTGCGGGCATCATAATGCAGCTGATGCCCGTCTGCTCTGTCAGTGGAGGAGACATTTTTGATTGTATACAAAGAGGAGATGTTGAACAGTGCATACTTTTCGTGCAAAATGATCAATCAATTCTAAAACACAAAGGTAAGGTCACATATAAGACAATATGAACTCAAGATTTGCCTTTTTAATGCATGACTTGCTTTTGAAACTGAGTCTACTTATTCTGTGTTTTTGTCACCCTTGTCTTATGATGTTTGATGATGTATTTTCATCACATTGCCAGAATAAACTTTTTATTCCTAAGCCATATGG
Organism: Callopanchax toddi; assembly: GCA_006937965.1. Taxonomy (NCBI): domain Eukaryota; kingdom Metazoa; phylum Chordata; class Actinopteri; order Cyprinodontiformes; family Nothobranchiidae; genus Callopanchax; species Callopanchax toddi. The sequence continues at coordinate 475,489 of SSNR01000024.1, forward strand.
TTGTAATATCTACATTTGGCCATATAGCTTGCCTGGCACACATGGACAAATCATACAGTTTGTCACTTGCAGACCTGATGAATCTCCAGAACCTCCTTGTGTGATTTTGTAGCTGTGCCAAAGGAAACCTACTTGTTCATTCTTCTCTGTTTAATGATCTGGCACAGGTCTGGTGATGCTCAGCACAAAGTCATAAACATTTTAATTGGTGAATTTAACAGGTTGGTTAGAAACGTTGGTTCCATTTAATGATTAACATCTTCATCTATGCCTGTAATGTGCATGTCTTTACTCAGGCTGGGGCGGTTTCAGCCCACTCCATTATGCTGCCCTCCATGGAAACCGCACCCTGGTAGACTTCTTCCTCAGCAATGGAGCGGATCCTAACCTGACATGTGATGCAGGACAGACAGCTTTTCATTTTGCTTGCAGGTGAGCAGAAGTAGAATATTTTCAAGGGGACACAGTGTTGCACTTCTCACACCTGTTTTTTTTATACAACCAGACAAGGAAACATCTATGTCATACACAAAATGGTACAATATGGAGCAGATTTGCGCCTTGTAGACTTTCAGGGCAAAACATCTATGCATCATGCAGTTACTGGAGGCAACATGTAAGTGGAGGGGATGGGTTTTTTCTCTTTTTTTGTGTTGCATGCACTAAGTCGTGGTGTTTTTTGTTATTTCACAAGAGTTGCAGTTCATTATTTATGGGAGACAGGAATGTTCCGGTTCTTGGATGCAGACATGTACAAGGTGACGCCACTTCACCTGGCTGCATCGACTGGCAACACAGACATGGTTCTGTATTTGCTCAGAGGCCAGGTATGATGCATATTTTGCTTATTCACTTTACAACTACATACACATAAAATGATTAGACTAGCAAAACAATTAAAATGAGGTCAAATAAAATAATCTAAAAGGGTGACTCTTGCTTCATCAACATAAAACAATTGTAAGGACTTTATCATTTTATTCAGTTATTAAAAATGTATTGTTATCAGATTGGCAATCCAGAATATTTCATCTAATTACTTTTGGTATTTTAATTTATATTTATAACTTGAGGTATAAACTTTCAAGGTGCTTTGAGCAGCAAACTTTCAGTGATTCTGTTCTGCAGCGATGTGCTGTGGATGCAGTTGACCAGCAGGGGGCGACAGCGCTTCACATCGCAGCAGAGAGAGGGGTGGTGGAGGTGTGCTGGACTCTGCTGCAGAAGGCTGGCTGCAGGATGCTTCATCAGAAGAACTACAGCGGCCTCACTCCTCTGGATCTCAGCAAGCAGGGAAAAACATTCAGGTGAATCTGCTGTCTTCAACGATATCTGGAAGACTATCACCAGCTGGACACTGCTGTAATGCCCCTTCAGTGATGTAAAGACATCCTGTATGTTTCATTTTCCTCTCTTGAGGCTGTGATGCTGATTAACACTTGTGTGTGTATGTTTTGTTTCTTTTTCCAGACATCAGCAACTTACCAAATTACTGAGTCAGTACATTAATGAGCCACTGCATCACAAGCCTGGAGAATCTCATGGTAGATATTAGTCTTTATTTTTTATTATACATTTAAAAAACAACAAGTTATGAGTGTAATCGAGCTGTAACATTATTTCTCACCAGTTCTTTACTACTGGACGTTGTTTTTTCCATTCCTGGGTGGAACTGCCATCCTGCTAATTGCAGCCATGTTAGGAGGTTATGGGGGTCTCAGCTGTGCTTTTCTCTTCCCTTGGCTGGCCAGGAGCATTTTCACACAGTACCACCGCATGACCACATACCAAAGGTTTCACTAAAACTGTATAGTCTATTTGACCATAACTATCTGTCACAAGTCTCACCTGAAACTGAGTTTTCTTTTTTCTAGGTTACCAAACCCGATATACTTAGGAACTCTTCTAGCTGGTTTCATACATTCCCTCCTCTGTTTCTATGGAAAAATGATGCCTAATATCCTTAACACAGTGGTATCTATTACCAGTGTAGAAATAGATCGTGTATTTGTCTTTTGTATGTTATCATGTGTGTTTGTTTGAACAACATTTTGGTCTATTAAAGGCTGCTTTCATTTACATTTCAGCTTTGAGGTTGTGGATACATAAATTCAGTCCTTATTACTTTAGGAAGTGTTTTACTTCGAGCATTAGTTTAAGTTTTTAACATTTGTACAGCATTAAATTGTGATTTCTGGCAATAATGTTGCTGAAACATTTTTTGGAAGCTGGGTTTTTTGCAGGAAGATAAATGTATTCTACAGTATTGAGAACATCATCCTTGACTTTGAGAAAGCGTGTGGCCAAGCGGTGCTTTGGCCCAGGTGTCATTGGTCCATTTTTCCATTCTGCTCAGTCTGTTCTATAAGGTTCTGACCCAGGACCCTGGCACACTGGATCGAGCGGATGCCAATCCTCGGTTCTCCTGTACTGCGGACCTGGTGGAGAACAACCAGAGTCCTAATAAGTTCTGTCCATACTGTGAGGTAAAACATTCCCACATGCACTGGTCTTTTTGGTCTGCAAGCATTTAAAAAAGTTTCACATAAAAGCTTTTCTTTTTCTCACCCCGTTTTCCTCTTAGTTGTTTCAGCCCGACTACACAAAACACTGCAAGCTGTGCGATGTGTGCATCAAAGACTATGACCATCACTGCCTTTTCCTCAACTGCTGCGTTGGCCGGGGAAACCACAGACTCTTCCTCGTCTTCATCGTCTCCATGGCTATTGCTCATGTTCTTTTTGTCGCCATGGGGACAAGCTACCTGTACGGCAAGATGTTAGTAAGCAGTCCCAGCTTGTCTCTGTGGCTCACTTTTTTAGGGGAGGAGTTCTGGGTTGTGGTTATGATGATTCTGAATGCTCTGACGCTCCTTTGGGAGGTTTGGCTTCTGATGGAACAGTTTGATGCGGTTTCCATGGGAACGACCACTTACTACAGACAGTGTGAGAGCTCAGCTCCACATAGGTCATTGGGGCAAAGCTGTGTGGTTGTAGCAGCATTTCTCCTAGAGGGACGTAGATCAGTGAGCTGCAGACAAATCAGTGAGGACAAAACTGCTGTAGATATTTAAAACTGCCCATTTGAACTGTACACATTTTTCATGAAAACGTCTACACCCAATTCAAATTCTCATTTTAGAGTATTTTATGTCTGCAAAAACAAATTAGGACAGATTTTTTTTTTTTTTTGTTACTCTGATGCCATGTGATATCCTATACTTGAATTTAGTATTTTGGTATATTTTAGGATAATGTTTTAATTTTAGGTTGGTCATAAAGTTGCATTTCCAGCAGATTTGCCCAAAGGTTTTAGAGACATACGACACCTTAATATGTATAAATTAATAAATTTGTCAATGTTTTAACATTTTTAGAATGAGGTTAAACCCTTCTGTAGCTGTAAACTCACGCACCTTTCATGTCAGAGTTTACAACTAAAGTCATTTTATGTAGAGAAGTAATGGAATTGTAGCTACTTTGGTCTTGAAAATAACATTATGTGCAAGATCTTTAGCAATATCACAAGTTCTCTGTTTGCACTCAGTGTTAGGAATTGCTCCCATCAGCTACCACATCAAATTGTAGACCAATAGCTGTAAACCATTTTTGTGTTTTCTGAGGTCAGTTGACAGTCAGTCACCTTAAATTGGGTTGACTATTCAGTGTTAGATGTACAAGTAGTGACTGTGTTCTAGGAATGTCATTAAACTCTGTCTTGTGGTTCATGAGATGATGGGCGGAGCTTAGAGATGCTTGGCTCCCCCAATTGCCCCATCCATTTGAAAGGAAAGTTTTGCTCTAGGAGGTTTGATGAATGGTGGAAGAACAACAGCTGCACCTAAAGTAAAGGCTAATTTGACCAATGCATAGCTTTTACATGTTATTGAGATGTAAAAGAAATGATTCGGAGTGGATATAAAGTGCATAATATGTACCTTTAACAACAGGTGCAGAAACCAAAACGCCTTTCTTCACCAACCTCTTCCAAGTCGTTTGTGTTGTGACATTTCCCCTCCTGTCATTAAAGGGACATGCTCTTCCTGTTCCTTTAATTAAATACTTTCATTTCCTTTACAGGAGGATATTTTTAGATTATAGATGATGTTCCTTCCTACACCTCTCAGGCTGCTGTGTCTGGACTGTGAATCATTTGATGATTTGTTTGCCAAATTGCCCGTTGGGCCTGTAAAACTGATTAATATGTAAGACTGTGAAACAGAGTTATTCTGCTGTATTTCTCTTTGTTCAGATCTGAATTTTTTAAAATATTCATCTGGTTGTACCTTGTCTGTATTCACACATTTTTTATGTCAAAATGTTTATTTTTTGCTGTCATTAGTTTTTTTGCGGGGTGGGGGAGGGTTAAAATTGTCTTTTTATTTGTTGAATAAAACACACATTTTCTATCGAAACCTTTCTGTTCAATGTCTCTTGTAGAAACCTGTAAGGCCTTTTTTGAGTCAAAACTCGTGACCCTCCCTCCTGACTTACATATGCAAAATTTTTAGAAGCCAGACCTTTAGATTTAGCTCTGCTCTAACCAAAAGTGTCCAGTTATTAGCATCTAAGGGAGAAATCTACAGTATAATACAATTTTATCCAAAGTCATCAGTTTTCACTTCTTCATCCAGACAGCTCACTTCCTGTGCGAGAAGCTGATGGAGGAAGACAACAGGAGAGCATCACGCAGCTGTGTTTTGTTTCTTGTGAATCAGAACCAGTGATCAGAGCAGCTGTTTGGGTTTATGTCAAGCTTTCCTGACACGCTCACAGAGTCTCGCTCAAAACCGAAAGTCTGTCTTGGGCAGCCATCTGACATGACAAGGCAAGTAATACACTCATGACCAGCTCCATACTTCCTTCTTTCTATCGGAATCTGTTGGCATCAGCATTCCTCAGGCACATGTCTAGGGCAACTATAATGCTGCTTTGTGAGTACTTGAATGTCATTCAGTTGGTTTCTTGAGGACTGTGTGTTAAGTAGAGGAGTGTAGGTTCAGTTTTGATTTTTTTTTGAGGTCCTGAAAGTATATGTGTGTGTTGTGGCTCCAGAAATGGCTCCAGTCATGATCTTCAGATGGGTTTGGTGTCATGAAACCATCCAGGACTCCAAAGATCAGTAACAAACTGAAGCAACAGACGGGTAAGGCTCTAGCAGTTATTATAGTCAAGTAGATGAGTAATTCCAAAAAATGTCTAGGATTCATAACCCCAAAGTTCTGTTTACTAATGTTCTTCCACATCATAGCCTTTATTCAATAAGTGTACACTGCCATTTGTATCTGCTGGTAAAAATTATCCTTGCATTTTCTTTGAGCTGCTTTTTAGTTTCATCCACACTTATCTGTTTTATCACTTCCACTGCAAACCACCTTGACCAAATCAGAATAAAAACATTGTGTTGTGGCTTCAACCAGACAGACAGTGACAGAGGCGTGTCTCACCCTCAGACTGTAAATCTATGAGTCAGGAGCGTGGACATGAACTGGTGAACATGACAACCCTGATTTTTCACCTCACAGTCAAAGTTCAACAAATTGTGTAGCCATATGCTAAAATATGGAGGGATGATGTTTTTATCACATTTTTTTCCAAACCTAAAAAGTAAACATAATAGTGTTAACTGTGCAAACGTATAACTAATTCCCTAACATTAACATTTATGTTTAGCATACTTCTATTTTTTTAAATCAGGAATTTCCCCTCCACCTTCCTGACAGATCACTTCTGCTGAGATCATTTTTGTGTTTAATTTAATCTCTGCAAAATGACCAAATCGGTTTTGTCTTGTTGATTCAGATGTTATATAATTGAGTTTCTTTGAGTTTATACCTCAGTATAAACAAAGAGACATAATGAACGTAGTGAAATGATTCAGATGTTGCTTTGCACACTTTGGTTTGAGTGCTACATTTAGTGATGATGCAACATTCAAGGTTTCCTTCCATCTTGTGCAGCATCGATGCACACTCATTATGTTGTTACCTTTAAGAGACACTCCTGTATCAGGGAAATCTCCCTGCAGACTCTTTGAGGTCATAGGTGGGTTTTCCTGTCTGCAAGCTAATTAATCTGAGGGGATTTCTTTTCTATTCCGTAATTTAACATAAAAGTCTACAAACAGTACATCTACAGTATGCTTTTAAAGAAAATGATTTATTTCCTTTTGAATACACATCCATGATTGTTTTTAACAACAGTAGTCATTTGGACGACCTGCAACTGTTGCATAGAGCTAATAAAGAGACTGTATCATGGTAAGTACAGATAATGCGATGTCATGTCCACTCACTCTGCAGGAAACATAGTGGTGTCCATTAATTCAAACATATTGATCTGAGGTTTTACTTCAGGAACAGATGAGACCAAAACCAAATCTCTGAGCAGCTGGACAGGTCTGTGAATTCTGTGGAGTGATATTAAGAAATGGGTAACAAGACAGAGGACACAGTGGGACATATTTATAGAAGGTGAGAAACAGATACTGAGAGTGTGCAGCAAAAAGGAAGAGAGAGAGAGAGAGGGAGGGAGTGGGCAGGGCTTTAGGTATGAGAGAACCACAGCACGCCGGGCCAGTGGGACAGAGACAAGGAGTCAGATGAGAGCAAAGAGGGGAGTGCATGCTTAAGTGCTGGTGTGCATCTGTGTGTGTGTGAGAGAGAGAATGAAATCAAAGTCCAAGTGCGAGATCAGGGAGCAAGATGCTGGGAGAGGATGAGGAGTAGCAGGGTGAGGCAGCAGCGAGAGGCGCTGAGTGTGTTGGTGTGTGTGAGGAGGAGGAGTAGTGTGTGAACGGAGGGATGCAGTCATGGCTCTGTGAGAGGGAGCAGCACAGCAACGGTAACCATGCTGAGCCCTAAGATAAAACAGGCGCGCCGGGGTAAGCACAATCCCTCCTTCATATTCTCCATTTTTCCATCTCTGACAGTCCTTTTCTCTCCTTTCTTTTTCTTTCATTCACCATCTCTGCAGAGCTCCATCTGTCCTGATGTCTTTGTAACATCATCAGCAGTTAGAGCTTTCATTGACAAAGGCATCAAAGCGGTGTAGTATAGTGCCACGCTGGAGTTAAATCTGCACACCAGCATGTGTTATCTGCAATTCCCAGAATTTTCCTGCATGGTTTGAAATATCTGAGCCCTCAGCTGTTTTTTCAATGATCAATGTGAGTTAACACTACTATAGGATGATGTAATCCATCATGTCTCCTGGAGCTGATTAACTTAATTCAGAGCAAATTTGATTGTGCTGGAAATGGGCTGTAGTAAAACATGGCTGCTCTAGAGATTGTTCTGCCTCCAACAATGTTCTGCATCCTGGCAGGTGACAGACTCTAAAGGGGAGGAACGCTTTACTCCTCTAAATCTCAACAGCTGACTGTCAAACATAGTTGCTCTAATGCAGGGTAAAATCCATGTGTGGGACACGATGAATACACACCTCTCTCATGACTGTTGGAAGATGAATGTGAGGGCTGTAAATCAGGGAAACAGCTTCTGACACTGAGACTATGAAGCAGAGCAGAAATACTTGCTGTTGTCTTAAAAGCAGGTGGTTCCTGGAAAACCATAAATCATTTCAGCTGTTGCATTAAATCTAGGCGTATCCCCGTGATTAATGCTCCAGAGGTACCTGGTTAGCTTTATTTCTCCACCTGCAGCTGTTGGTTTGCTCTAGACCAGCACTGGAAAATCAGATCACAGAGGATGATGGGAAAGAGAAGTGCATCTGCTTTCTCCTTCAGCTGGAAAGTGCAGTGGCCTCCTCGGTTTTCTCTCCACGTCTTGTGGGCTTGCCATCTCTCATTTGCTGTAATGGCATTCGGCTTTGATTAGATTCTCCTCTGACCCTTTTTACGCAGCATCATTCGGTGCAAATTCAAATAGCATCACTGAGTTGATAGTTCTCTCTGAAGCTCAGATGTCAGACTCAAATCACAAGCAGGAAAAAGTGAAAAGAAACCTGAGGAAAATGCTTGAAGCCTCTCATATCTGCACAGATGGATCATTTTCATAACAGTCCCATTAAGTAATGGGGGGAATGGAGATAATTTAAATATCCACATCTCAAACAGAATGACCATTAGTTTTCTCAGAATTTCATCAAAAATAGGTTGATATATTAACTGTTAATTAAATAATTTTTAAGGTTTCTGTTGATTAAATGACAAATTTTTATTGAATAAAATTATTTGGTGATTTTTTTATGACACTCTAAAATCTTTTATCATGTACAGATGTGCTGTAGTTTCCTGTCCTTTTATGTTTTAGATGCTACATCATTATTTTAGAGAGAATTGTCAGTTTTTGTTCAGTTTTATCAATGTTCTTTTGTTTTGTTTTTTTAATTATTAATATTACTTTTAAACTTTAATAACTCATATACATAAACAATGAAAAAACAGCATTAAAGTATGGTAAGACATTACAGAAACTAGGAGGGTTTTTTAAGGGCTGTAAGGTACCTAAATGCTTTAAGTTTCTCTAATTGTTGAGTATTGAAGCAGTTAAGTGAGAGGGATGTCATTATTTTGCTGCTTGTTTCACACCTGTCTTCCCTGATAGAATCCATGTAAACCTTCATTACTTGCTTTCCTTCACATGGAGACTCATGTTTGCAAGCATGTTTTTCAGCATCCCTGATGCTAAGTCATAATGCATACAGTAAGAGAGAAAACCACAAACTGGCAACTCAGTTCAAACATCAGAAATTCTCAGGATCTACTGATGAAGACTTTAAAATATGGTGTTTTCTGATGGTTTACTATCAAACACAATCATGCAAACTCAAGTGTAGCTAAGTGTTAAAATAATCCTTTATTAATAAGTATTCATGTCACATAATGTAATGCAGATTTGAGTCACTTTTGAGCATTGATCCAAATGATATAAGATGTTTTTTTTTATTTAACAAACATTTCATTAATTATTTTTTCTAGATAAAAACTGGTGTTAGCAGAATGGGTATTCTACTTTGATTTGTTTTTATTTAGATTTGTTGTCATAATTTTTAGTAATGTTTTATATTAGTAATTTATATTCCATGGAGCTGCACAAACACCTACACACACAAATGTGTCTTTTTTTTTATCTTAATGCAGTTAGTATCTGACATGTTACAATATATTTTTCCTTAAATACTTGGTTCTGAACAGATTATTTGCAGGTTAATTTGATGTATTTGTGGATTCATTTCATGCTATAATTAAGCATGGCACCAAATGCACCAAAATATAGTAATACACTTGGATTGTTGTTAAGTTAAACTTCGATTTTTGATCACTTAGTTCTCAGTTCTGAAATTCAGTTCCTGTCAGTAATAAAGATATCTGCTATAAATATAAACCTCCCTTTGCTGCTTCTGCTGTCAGCATGCAGCGTTGTTAATGACCACTCCATGTGCTTTATACTTCTCTCCCTTCCCTTCAACCATGACTCTGCAAATGAAGGACATCCAGAACAGAAGAGAAATAAAATTCCAGACGTAGTTTTGATAAGCATGAGCAAGGGAGGCAAAGCAGGAGAAAGAACTGTAAAGAGAGATTTCCGTCCAGCTTCTTACAGATACCTTCCCTGCTGTCCTCAGCAGAATGCAGGATGCAATTAACAGGGAAAAAACACAGCATTGATTCTACCCTCTCCCACTGTCCTCTGTTTATTTCTCTTCTCAGCTCCCTGGAGATCATTACACTGTCACTGCTTTTGCTCTATAACTTTGGCATATAGATGCTAATATATAATCCATACTTGTAATCATTCTGTAGCCAGGAAAGCAGAACATGATTCAAAGCAAACCTGCTCCAGTGAAATTGCATGTTCATAAAATGCACTGGAAAACAGATTTATGGGCTGTAAATAAAGCAGAAATGTTGCCTTGCTGGATTTAATTTGCACCATAAAAGACTTTTATTATTATTAGTTACGGACAGTTTTTATTTGAATATTTCCCATTGATCATTTTCCCAATTTTAGCCAAACATCAGGGAAAACTAATCCTAATTCCATCTTTATGTGACAATTTTCTTATCTCTTAATGATCATAATCTTGTGAGCCTTTTCCCCTCGATTCATCAGAATTTTTGTGTCCATGCAGCGCGATCCAAGAGCATGGTTCTGGGAGAGTTGTCTCGGCTTTCCAGGCCTTGCTCTCCTCAGGATCAGGACAAAGCCCTGAAGGCAGGTTGGCTCAAGAGGCAGCGGAGTATCATGAAAAACTGGCAGCTGCGTTGGTTTGTCCTGAGGACAGAGGCTCTGTACTTCTACAAAGACCAGGATGAAAACAAAGCACAGGTCAATAAACTTTTTTCATAAAGCTGCAATGGTTGGATTCACTCAAACTTTATCTGACCTGAATATTTACTGGAAAAAAAGCTTTTTAAATCTGGTGCATGCAACATTAGATTTGCAGCTATAAGTAATGCATCATCATTAAACTTGCATTTATTTGGAATGTTGCTCAGCATGCACAGTAGTAACAAGCTGCCACTTAGTTTGCTGCAGTTGATTTCTGGTCTTTTTTGCTGGAGGGATCCAAAGTGCAAGTACATCCAGACCAGAGCCATCAGAGGTTTAAGTGGATGAGATGTTTCCCTGAGTCATCTCTGCTTCAATTACAATTACCTCCCTCTGTTGGACAGTTGCCCATTGTGCTCACAACTCTGTGATGTTTAAAATGCACTACACGTCTAAGTCCAGAGCCCCAGCTTGTCTGTCGGTCTACTTCACACTTATTGTTTTCTCTCACAGGGCTGCATCCCTCTTCAGGGTAGTCAGGTCAATGAAGTGCCAGCCAATCAGGATGAACCTGGTCGCCACCTTTTTGAAATTGTTCCAGGTGAGTTGGCATGTTGACAACTTTATCCTCATATGAGGGATGCTGATGAGCATCTCTCTGCTGAATAAGAAACATGTATCATCAGGTCAAAGTTTTTCTTAAAGTAAAAAGAATGTTTCAGGTCAATCAAAACTTAATTTGTTGTTGTGTTTTTATGTATTTTGTTTCTAAGGTTTTAGCAATGAGTCACTTCTTTGAGGGGATTTGTTTTACCCTTTAAAGTCTGAAATATCAAATAATATTAAGAAAAATAAATACATTTTTTAAAAACTTGAACTATTTTTTGGCTAATAAACTATAAAATCACTATTTTATCATCTGTTTTGTCTTATAATATTTTATTATGTAGATTATTACAATAATGATTTTAAAAAAGAAGTAAAACTGGCACTTCCCACCTGTAGATTTTCCACCAGAGGGCGGGAACACATATAGATGAAACTACTAATCTTCATACTCCACTTTGCTGCTATAGGGCCAGAAGTGGTTGAAGCAACGTTGCAACAGCAGTTTAATATTCAAATAAATAATAAGATAGGCTTTTTTTGAACAAAATGTATTTAATCTTGAATTTAGATTTTTTTTTTAAGTTTGCAAAGTTTAAATTTAAGAATTGATGTGCACCAGTGTCAAAAATGTCCATTTTAACTATTTTAAATGACCAAATGCTCAATTATGTTAATACATAAAGAACGCTAGTTTCCTGAAAATGATTTTCAATGAAAAAATGTAATAAAACAAGGTTGTCTGTTTTATAAATGCAACTTATGAAAACACATTTGTTTGTGTTCTGAAAAGCTCTTTGAATGAAGGTTTACATAATGCAAAACACTGTTTTATTCTATGAAATGGAGGTAAGAGTTTCATATTGTAAGCTATTTGTTAGTAAAATAACAAAGAGCAGAAAAAAGAGCTTGATGGAGAAAAGCAGCTGAGTGAGAAGCATGGTGCAGTTGCTGCTGTCTCCAGGGAACAATACCCTATCTGGGTTGTTTCTCTCACAGACAACACACAATGCAGCACAGTGCAGGGCATAGTGATGAATACTGGTTCTGATATGCAGAGGCAGTAGCACCCCTAGATCCAATTTCAAAATATCTGTTTTAGATCACTCAGTCTAAGAAAAAAATTGTTTTGCACAATATATGAGAGTGCATCCTTTTTTTCTATCTAAAATTGGATCGTCCTTCAAATAAATGTTCACAAAAGTCATATGAAGGGAGAGAAAGTCACAAACAGGTTTGATGAAATGAGCCAAATGTCAAACTTAAATGTCAAGCAGGGCCGTCTCATGCTGACTGCACTCAGAGGAAGCTAAAACAGAGCTGCATGACCGTCTCTTTGTACTTTACAGGGGTGCTCGGGCTAATAAGGTTATTGAAAACACTGATACATGTTTACAGTAACTCTGCAATTGCTGCTGCAAAGCAATTTAGGAAGCTGGAGTCTCTTGCGCACGTGTTTAAGTGGTTTTGAGACATGTGGCTCATTTTGCCGCATTGATCTGGAGAGTAATGAAATAAGTCTGTGTTTTCAGGGGGAGCTGGAGAAAAGGATCGAACCGGCATAAGCCATGAATCATTCCTACTGATGGCCAACTCACAGACTGACATGGAAGAATGGGTCAGAGCCATACGAAGAGCTATATGGGCTCCTCTTGGTGGAGGTGTGACATTTAACAATTTACATGCATATAGATACTACAAAAAGCACCTTTAATCTGCTGGAGACACACAAGAAATATTGACCTCTTCATGATCTTACATGATGTGTTCGGTGGCTGCAGGTATCTTTGGTCAGCACCTGGAGGAGACAATGTCATATGAGGCTCAGTGTGGCCCCCAACGAGTGGTCCCTGTGCTGGTTGAACAGTGTGCATGCTTCATTCGCCAACATGGACTCAAAGAGGAGGGTCTTTTCAGGGCGCCCGGGCAGACCAATCACGTTCGAGAACTGCAGGATGCCTTTGACTGTGGCGAGAAGCCAGTCTTTGACAGGTGAGACAATAGGAGGTGGCGTGCATGAGAAGCTGTGAACCGTGTGGGATATTATCCTAAAACCTGCAGTCTTTTTCTCTTCCAGTTCCACTGACGTCCACACAGTGGCATCACTGCTGAAGCTGTACATACGAGAGCTGCCCGAGCCTATAATCCCATTCTCCAAATACACACAGTTTATCTCTTGTGCTCAGCTTCTTACCAAGGATAAAGAAATGGTAATTGTTTAGGACTTTTTACTGATACATTTCACACTGCTCTCTTGGTAATTCATGTTTTTTTTTAAATAAAAGGGCATCACGGAATTAAGCAAACAGGTGAAAGCTCTTCCTCAGGTCAACTACAACCTCCTTAAATACATCTGCAAGTAAGTAAACTGTTTCTTGTAGTTTATTGTTGGAATCAGTCTCCTGTGTGACTTTGACAGGCTGCATTGTTGCTGCCTTTGTGGGAGCTGCTTCATGATTAGTGATTGTCAGCGTGTCAAAGCAGAGAAAGATGTTATTACACCCACATCTTTGACGTCAGAGGAAGTGGCATCACTAAAGGCATGTCTACTCTGCCTTCTGAGTATATAATTTAAATATCACAATCTGAGCCCCCACATCAGCCACAACCATGACTCAGCTTATAATGTTGGGAAATTTACCATGAGGTTCTGTTTCCTCAGGTTTCTGGATGAGGTTCAGTCGCACTCCAACGACAATAAGATGAGTGTCCAGAACTTAGCCACTGTGTTTGGTCCCAACATCCTTCGCCCGAGAGTGGAGGATCCAGTTACAATGATGGAAGGTTGGAGATCATGTTAGTTAAAGGTTGAATTTCAGGTGTTTTGTTCTTTCTAATCATAGCTTTTAAGGATGTGTATTTGTCACTGTGAACAGGAAGTTCCCAGGTGCAGCATCTGATGACTGTGCTGATCAGTGAACACTACAGGCTTTACCCAAATGATGAGCCCAGAAAGAACAAGTTTTCTTCAAACCAACAGGACCTTCAGCGATGCAAAGTGGAGTGGCTTTCACAGGAAGAAACCAACCCCCCAAGTACCACAGATGTAAACTCTAAAACCCTGAAAGAAACACCCTCATCTTCCACTCTAGATATTAATCCAGCTGCATCGAGCCCTGTTTTATCTGAAAATAGTCAGAATAAAGACAAAGGCAAGCCTGATGAGAAAGTGGATGGAGGGGTGGAAGGAAAAAGTGAAGGAGAAAGTGAAGTAGCTGTTAGCCCCAGCAAACAGTCTAAAGCCCTTCCTTCATGGAGAAGCTCATTCAAGGGCACTGCAGCCTCTGGAGGACCAAAGGGGAAGATAGGGGGCTCTGCAGGGGACGTGTCAGCAGCTGGTGGGAGCAACTGGCTGATGAATGGCCTGTCGTCTTTCCGTGCTCACAAACGCACCACCTCATCTGGAGAAAAAGTGAAAGACGCACTAAAGGATTCTGCCCTTTCTCCTAAAGACACCACTCTTCTGCTCAAGGACTCACAGAGAGACTCTGATGGAGAATGCTCTCGAACCCCTCTGTCCCACAGAGTCCTCCTACAGTCCCACAGACTGTCTGCTTATGACAATGTTGCACCCTCCAGCCTGAGCCTGCCTGCAGACACCTCGTCCATCTGGACGCCCTTTGAGATCTCGTTGTCGGAAACAGAGGATAGTGATAAGGCAATGAAATTAGAACAAGCAACAGACAGTACAAACACTTTAGATTCTAGTGCAAGTGGCAACGAGGAGGATGTTGCAGGAACAAATGAAGATTTCACAAGAAAACTAATCCAACTCAAGCAGGAGCTGAAAAAACAGAGGGCGAGCTATGAAACCTGCATCCACAAGTAAGATGAGTCAAATGAATTAGTTTTTCCAAATGTCTAATCTAAATTAGCATAAAATGTCATGTCTGCTTGTCTTCTTTGAGGTTGGAGGAGTCCTGTTCCAAACACCAGTCCCAGGTAAACCGCCTCGAAGAGGAGCTGGACCAGGAGAGGAAGAAGTTTCAGATGCTGGAGATCCGACTCAGGAACTCAGAACGGGCACACCAAGACGCCGAAAATCGAAACCACCTTCTCCAGCAAGAGATGGAGGAATTCTTCAAGACTCTTGGAGATCTGACTACAGGAACACCACGGGCCAACTAGAACAGACCAGCCTGCCTTTGTCTGGTCTTGAAGACGCTCATGCTGAGAAGATCAACCAGTCCTCAAGCCTTTAAGAACAAATACCTCTAGTGCAGTGAAAATTTGCCATATTTCCCTCTTGTCCTGTGCCTCCACTGAGCAGCACTGGTGCCAAACAAAAACTCCTCTGGACCAAGAACTTCTCAATTTTGCCATTCCAGAAAATTTCTTACAATAATACATTATAGGTCTAGATATTTACTTACTAAAATTCTTCCTGAAAGACCAGTAAACGCCTTACACATCAAGTGCTACCATCCACGTTTGACTGGAAATGAAATAAAATACATGTTAGAATTTAAATATTCAACTTTATTAGTT
Organism: Callopanchax toddi; assembly: GCA_006937965.1. Lineage (NCBI taxonomy): Eukaryota > Metazoa > Chordata > Actinopteri > Cyprinodontiformes > Nothobranchiidae > Callopanchax > Callopanchax toddi. Next base: position 490,817 of record SSNR01000024.1, read on the forward strand.
GAAAGTTTCTAAAATTGAATATGATTGGTCTGTTAGTGAGGCAGTTTCACACTCAAAGGCTGAAATTCATTCAACTTGCCTTTAAAACACCACACAAGTTTACGTTGTTGACAGTGTATGGTCACATCCAGTGGTGCTGAATGATTTTTATTTCAATGTACCTGCACTAATGCTCAGAAAAAAAGAGAAGTCTTGCCAAGTCAATTCTATTTTTTAGGAGATGTGTGTAAAACCATAAAACAGAAATTCACAGGAATGAGTGATTCATGTTGGGAAAGGGTAAAGCCTGGACTGCTGAACTACGCAAAGGACTATGGGACGGTTTGGGAATTTGAGCCACGACAGGTGGGATATACCAGTCTCCTGAACCTTGAAATACATCTATATGTCAGTAAAATTTATAGATTACCAATTACACTAATCCATAGAATATACAATGTAAAAATAAAGAAACAAAATGCATATAAATGGTATCTCTAATTAAGATGTATAAACAATAGCTGCCTTCTAGCTTGAAATAAATAAGAGGAAATAAGAAAATCTGTTTTGGATTTGTTTGAATTGATTTTTGTCACAATCCTCTAACCTGGGAAATGTGTTTGTTTGTGCATAAATACTGGAAAATGACTCAGTAAGGGCTGTAAATTAAATATAATCAGCTGTATGTAAATTATAAAGTGACTGTTTTAACCTCTATACCTTCATGCCTTTAGTTTAAGGGCATCAGACCAAAAAATGGACTCACAAAAAACAAAAATCACAAATTTTTTGAAAAAGAAATATATTAATATATTATTACATTGAGGGCTGCTTTCTACAAGAAAAAAATAGTAACTGCTTCAAAATAAAATCCTCAATTAGCATTACTTTCCCTGATGAAATATACTATAATCTACTGTTGGACATTATTGGTAGACATTCATTCAGAAGTCAAGTAAATAGACATAAAAATCAAAAATATATCTTACATGGTATCTCAGTAGTATTTGACTTTGTAGCAGTCGCTAAAAAGGATCAAATGCACTGAAATCCTTTCCCTTCATTACATAAGTCACAGTTTCACATCAAAACATCCTCTGATTCTTCGCAGCAAAAATACAGTAATTATGATACAATTTCAAACCACAAAAATTTACAGCAGAATTAAAAACAAACTGTACAATAAAATCGCAGCTCTACAAACTAACATGAGTTCCCGTAGCTTTAAGGTTTTCCCCCATGCTGGTAGGGAATGGTTGTTTCAGCATGTAAGTTGTGTGAATGTAGTTATCTGCAGCAGGCCAGAGCACCCAGAGAGGTGTGGCTGTCCAAGCTGCTGTCGGTTTCAGAGCCCAGAGCGGGATCACTGCCAGGGTCAGTAGGCTCCGTCGACATGGATGAAACATCATTGGCTGAAGAGGAGGAAGATGAGGAGGAGGAGGAGGAGGATGTAGGCTGAGGAGGGCTGTCGATCACTGCTGCACCTGTGCTGAGAAAAAACAGGTCAACGTATAGGTTTCACTGGAACGCTGAAGAGTCACACAGGAGTTTGGAAATCAAGCAATGTACTGAGATAAACTGAGTCATCAAGATAAACTGAGTCATCACTAAAATCTTTATTAGTCTCCTTAAAAAAAGGTAATCTACAAAAATAACTTGTTTAGAGAAGTTTAATTTCTTCAGGCTTTCAGTCCCAACAAACACTTGAAGACCTGAAAAACCTTCTGGTAAAGGCGTTAGACTCCACTGAATGGATTTTATTTAAATCCATTCAGTGGTTCATGAGATTTTTGCACATAAACACACATGCACAGCCAAAACTATTTCAATGTGTCTTTACATTTTTAGCAGTATAGGTTAAAAAAATTGCAACAAAATCTGTTAAAATGGATGAAAGACTTCGTGCTCCTTTATTCATGAACATTTTGATCGGATAAGAGAAAGGTGCTTAGTGCTGTAATGATTTTTTTTCCTCAACCCGACTGACATTTATACATGTCTAATAGAATGGAAATGATCACCAAAAATATACAGTCTGCACTAATGAAATGCTGTAACAACAACAAAAATCTGCATTCCTCAGCTCAGCTCTGAAGCCATGCTTAACTCAGCTGGGACAAAGACTGACGGCACAAAATTCACTGTCCGGCACAGCTGTGCTATTTGGTTGCAATGAGCTAAAACAACATGGAACATGGAAAATATCTTATGCATAACATTAAAAAAGATTTACTCTCCCAACCTCCAATTATTCATAAAAAATAAAGAAAAACAGTGATCATATTTTGATTTTCTTATATATGAATACTTAAAATACTTTTCCATGACTATAATAATGCTTTAAAATGTTTTTGTATGTGTTTTTCTTTTATACTACGAATCATCTTTTTGAACTGTGTCCTAAGTGATATCTGTATTTTTCCCACGACTCTGAAAAACCTAAAGTCTAACCCTAAGCCTTCATAAAAGTTACCATAAATCGTAAAAACTTAAAAGTTTGTGAATGTTCCCTGGGTCTTTAAACAGTAAACAGAAATGTTGCATCTAGTCTTATTAGGTAAATTTAGCCTAAAACTAATGTTTTAAAGCAGCATTAAATGAGTAACTCCATATTCCTGAAGGTAAAAGATTTTATTGTCAAAACAGATTAATGGCAAAAGAAAAACAAAACAACAAATAAGCTGTGGACAAGTTCAACAACTAACTGCTCTTCATCCTGATTTTGTCAAATGAACAGACATAGAGGTAAAGTCTAACCTAAATCTTACAGACAAAACAAAACTGAATACAGTATTTGGGTTTTTTTAAGCAGATGGAGCATTTATTACAAGAGCTGTAAACAAAATTCAACAAAAATTTAATTTGAGATTTAAAGATGATGATCTTCTGAGAGGAGTAAAAATGTGAAAATTCTTAGAATGCAAAAAGCTGCTTTTAGAGAAAAATAATTCTCAGGAAGAAGGTGGAAACTGTGCAACATGTAGATAATAAACCACAGCAAATCATTAAGTCAAAAAACGTCAAAAGGTAAATATTTGATATTATACTTCTAGAATTACTTTATTTTTGACAATGTATCCAGCACATTTAATCTTGATTTGTAGTCCTGATTATTTACAACACTTTTAAAAATTATTATAACTTACATAGCCTTCTATAATCATTGTATTTACATTATAATTCAATAAAACAAAATGGTGTTTCAACACTCATTTATTGAAAAACTGTAGGATTTTGCCTTGATGTCAAGTTTAATTTTTAAAATGACACAATTTGTTCTTACAGGTTCTTATTAAGCATTTGATAATTACTTAGCGTAGCTAAAACTAGTATTGATTTCCTGTAATTGAACCTTTTTCACCTTGTAATCTAACCAAAGTTACAAAGATTACTCACCTAAAGGAGACGGCTGGCCTCTAATCACTCCGTTCTTTGTTCGTTCCTCCCATTCACTCACTTCTTTATAAATTAGCTCTGGAAGAAAAACAACAAAAGGTCACGCAAAGCTGAGGAAACAAAGAGGAATCATCGATGCACGAACTACACAGTGTCATTTATATTTTCTGTACGGCTGAGATGGATTGCATGCTGTCCGGTCCAAACAGCATCACGTTTCTAATTCGGACCGGCTGTGCTGGTGTGACCCTTCTAAAAATGAGCGAGGGGGTCATTATCACCTGACAAGCACTGGGATGAGCTCATCTTGCTGCACGTCTGAAAGTGATATTTACTCACAATCATAAGTCTCTCCCTCAGTGGAAAATACTAACTAGTGTTAAATGTCAGTCAAATAACTTACCCATTCATAAACAACTGAATCCAGATCATTTTTTGGCACTTCTAATGAGTTTCTTTAGCCGTGCTATGACTTATTAAGCTTCTTAAGTATTTGTGGTTTTGTGCTGCCCAGTGTTAAACTGCTGTGTCCATGTTTCTAGTTATGTTCTTTCTTGCTATATTGTTAGATTAACAATGACCTAATGCCACTACACTCCAATAATAATAATACTATTACTCATTAGCACTGTCAGGAGCTGGTGAGAAACATTGTATAATTATCATGAGAAATGACAATAAATCTTTTTGAATCTTGAATAAAATAAAAACTTGTACAGGTATGATGACGACTCTGGGCTAATAACACCTAAATGTTGCTCCATTCCTGTAACACTGACTGACCTACAGCCATCTTTGTGTTAGCTAACATTGATTACCTGTTGTGGCCATCGTGAATTGGGTTAAGTTCAAAGTTGTAAATGAAATCTCTTGCTAAAAAACACAGACAGGGTTGACCCTCAAATGCAAATAGTTGATTTAATAAAAATGTTTCTTAAATTTATGTTTTTTTTTAAGCCATGACAAGAGAAAGTGTTCTCAATACTTTCTAGTAGTAGTTTATTATTTTACGAAGAGCTAAAGTGGAATGGTAAATAACATTTAAACTGACAACAACAGATTAATGGAGGAATGCGGTGCAGCTGCTAACCTTTCCACTCCTCCACTGTATGCTCTCTCTCATCCAGCTGTTTGTCTAGGGTCTTTGGAGGAGGCTGAGAAAGAACAAAAGACTTGAGTGGCATCCTGGTACTAAAGAAAAATCACAAATTTCCCACCTCCTGGGATGTAATAAAACCAGCAAATGTGATGCATTCCAGTGATCAACTTACTGCTTCCACTTCAGCTGGATCATACCAAACATTAATGTAAGGATGCTGCAGGGCTTCATCTACAGAGATGCGCTTGGAGGCATCGATCACCAACATCTTGGATAAAAGATCTCTGGCTTGGCTCGCTGGGGGGGGGGACACAAATAAAAGATGTAACACTTAATACTAAGAACACAGTGTGATAAATGAAGGCTGGGGTTTGTTATACCTTTCAGTTTGTTGTGATCAGAGTCGGCAGGAAAGAGCACATCTGGGAAGAGTTTCTCAAAGCTGTAGCCGGCGTAGCGAGGCCTGTTCTCTACGTACGTCCTCACCGACTGATTCAGCTTCATTAGAAAATCCTGAGATGGAGTTCCTAGCTGCTCAATTACCTTGTTCCACTGGTCGATATCTGAGGTGGAAACGTTGAGGAGAAAAAGGGCTGTACACACACACACACACACACACACACACACTGATACTGTAGCACACCATAAGGGCAGAGTGACATTTAACTTTCTTTGAAGTGGACACACCATCATCTCTCCTTAACAACACACACACACACACACACACACACACACACACACACACACACATCTGAAGATGTTTTTGGTTTTATGTTTTATCTTTTTTTTTTAAATGGTATATGTATATGTAACGTGTTGTTTTTGTGAGGTGGTATTAAGCTCACTGTAAAAAAGATTTTGGGCTATTCTGATGTGTGATTCTGTGTAAAAGTTATAAACAATTGTTATCTAATCTAATGGCTTTCTGAACAGCCTCTGTTCAGAGAAATAGCATTTATATTCAACAGGACTGATGAGCTAAGCTACAGCATGTACGTATTGATAAGATGGGAAACATATGTATACCTTTAACAAAAGATCACAACTTAAAAGATCACACCAAACAAAAAACAATTCAAGACTTTATAATGAACTAATGTTTGTACCATGTCTTAATATGTAAAATTTAAGAACAACCTAATTTCTTTTCTCTTTTTTTTACCTCTCCTACAGGTTCACATATTTTAACACTGATAGATGATTGTGTTATATTGAATCATGTTTTCTAAGTAAACTAAATTACAAAGTATAACACTTAAAGTTTTGCATAATTTCTAATTGGCCAATCTTTATTAGAGGCTGTGTTTAAAACTCTAAAATGTCCTAAGATGTAATTCATATGAAAATATAGAAAATTCAAAATTGTTTTTAACACAAAAACCATTCTTAGTGCACGACTCCAACAACAATCACATCATCTATGCTTTAAACTTGCTTGAGATTTTCTCATGTAGGTGCAGCAGAGCGAGTATGTAGGTCATGGAGAATGTGATGGGTGGGACAGCAGAGACTCAGGATGGTGGTAGATCTCCTCATTATGAAATGATGACATGGTGTTCAATGAGGGGAAGGATACGATCAGTGCCAGGGAACAACACACTTCCCCTGATCATCTCGGCCACTATGCAGCCCACTGACCAGACGTCCACTGGAGGTGGACGTGAAGTAGAGGGGAGTAGACATGCAAAAAAAAAAAAAAAAGGTAAAAAAAAAAGAGAACGGAGAACAAATAAAGTGAGAGGAATGCAAACAGAATGGGGAAAAAGTGTGATGATGAAAGCGAAGTCTGTGCAGCTACATGCAAGTTGCATTAGAAACATAACAAAAGCTCTGGAGTCTGGCTAAAACTGACCAGGAGTAAAGCCCAGTGGGCTCTAATAGCATTTCCACACAGCCTAGAACAAAATATGAGCGAAGATGGAGAAAAATTCTGACAGAATACCAACATTTTTAATGGTTAATCGAGTGGAAGCATTTAACAGACAGAAGGATACAGTCCCTTCCTGGGAAGAGGATTTTATGGCGAACCATTTCTGCCAGAATGCAGCCCACAGACCATATGTCCACTAATGAAGTGGAACACATTCAAAAGAAAAACCGGTAAGAATGCAAAACAACATGTTAGTTACCTGCAGGTTAGTTAGTGATTATCTTTTATTAAAAATATTCAGAAAAGGCAACCCGCAGATTAACAAGTGTTAATAAAGTCAGCTGTATGAATACAAATAATAACAGACATGTTTAATAATCTTATACAAGCTTCAGAGTATAACGTGAGTGTATGAATATGATCGCTCACCGTTGGCTTGGTAGCCCATTCCCAGGATAACTTCTGGTGCTCTGTAGTAGCGTGTAACCACATACGGTGTCATCAGGAGGCCCGTAGCAGCCGTCCGTGCCAAACCGAAGTCCAAAATCTTCAGTGTGCAGTCAGACTTGACAACTATATTACTGGGCTTGAGATCCTACAGAAACATGATTCAGATAGCAATTTTTTTATATTGATTTTTGTCAATATGCAGTAATGCCTTTGACATTCAAAAAAAAAAAATGTCACCAAGGAAGGAAACATTTTAATCATCTTTGTGACACAGAACCGACATCTGATTAAAAAGTTATTGACCAGATTTTAAAAGTCACAATATAATTGAGTAAAGATTTACTTATTGATGTATTTCATATCCAAACAAATTAAATGACCTTTAAAGACTGATTCCTCCCCCAGTATTTTCCAACTCCTTCATTCAACAAGGAATGATGTTTTTTTGAAAACATAAAAAATTTTTTACTTCCAAAAAACATAATTTTGTGTTCAACTGTGAGCGATAGGCAGTGGACTTGGTGGAGGATGACATCTGTGTGTCCTTCTAGCTCCTGGTCTAGGTGATATATTCACCTGCCAGAGTCGATTTGGAGGTTAGCAGTCTGCATCAGCTGATGTCAGCTTCACAAAAGCTGCAGGAAATTCAGTGGGTTTGCTCAAGGGCATTTTACAAGCATCGCCTCATTCGAGTTCAGGTTTCACGAGTCGCAAATGTGCAAAGATACTGAAAACATTCATCCTCTTACATTGCACCAGCTGACGATTTGCCCTCACACTTCAGTGTCGCAGGAAGACTTCACACTTCATGACATTAGAGCGTGACATTAGAGTGTGTGTTCCTGTCCAGCTGCAGCTCACCCTGTGAATGATGCCAGCAGAGTGGAGGTGTTTGATGCCGCACAACATCTGATACAGCAAATAGGACAGCCGCTCGTGGTCCAGCTCCATTTGAATGACCTGGCACAGGTTGGCATCCATCAGCTCCATTACTAAATATCTGATGGAACACAGAGGGTTCTTGTAACACGTGACTAATGTTTCTTTAAGAACACAAATGGTTTTTATTTACTTACACATCTTGGAACTCTTCGAATGATTTTTGTGGAGTAAATACATTTAAAAGGCCAATAATCTGCAGAAAAACAAATCAAATGATGTATTTCAGCTTTCTACACTGCATTTAAAAACAAATTTAAGCAAACCATTAGCATTCTGAATCTAAATAAAGTGTCTCCCACTTGTGAAATGTAATGCATCTGAAAATAGCTGCACACTTACATTTTTGTGATTGACACATTTCATTAGGACTAGCTCTCTGTACGCCCTCTTGGCATGGGTCTGGTTCTGAAACGGTCGACTCAGCTTCTTGATGGCTACATTTCGTTCAAGGATTTGGTCATAAGCAGAGCTAAAGGGGAAAAGAATCAAGAATTAGTTTGCAGACAGAGTGTTGAAAGCATTTTGTTTCATTTTCATCACCAACGGAAGGTGAAAGCATTTGTTCATGTAACCGTTTGTAGAAACACTCACCAGACGATTCCCTGTGCTCCCGACCCGATGGGTCGTAGGTTCTGGTATCGCTTCAGTACTGTGAATGTTGAATCCCCAACATCTAGGCTGTAGAACTCTCTGTCTCTCTTGTTTTTGTTCATGGCAAATTCTTCGATTACTGCTTTCTGTGAATCCAAAAATGTCCTCTGTAAAGAAGCAGAATCAATCAATTCATTTAGTGCCAGACTTCAGTCACAGATTTCACAATAGCTGCTGAAATGACGGAGAAATGTTTTTTAAAATTTGCAAAATCCTGGTCGAGATTAGGACAGAGAAAAGACACTGCTGCATTTCACACTTGAGCACTGTAGTTTCCTATCTCAGCAACTCTGCAAACACACACACACACACACACGAGTGGAAGATTGGATGTCATCCTTCATGATGGCAGAACAGCACGCAAATCAGAGGTCTACACACCATCATGTGAAACTCAACTCCAAGAGCCACACAGGAAAACCAAGCTCAGTGATAATTCCTCTGAGTTTGGATCCAAGCCCAGGACTCCAGCTCTGTTCTACAGGACACCGCTACTTTGTCCCAATGAGACTTTTATTTTAAACTGAACCAAACAACCTATGACTTTTAAAAAGCAAAAATCATTCCGCTTTCTTTAATTTTCATATAAACAAGACAACAACCCTCGTCATTCGTCAACGCTCCCGACACAGACTCCATATGAGGAGGATAATTGCCAGAATGGAGTGAGTCAGCTCCCCTTCTGTTCCGCCAACGTCATAAAGACGTCCAGAACATCCACCTCCTTCACAGCATCAAAATAGACATGCTATTTTTTTATATCTCACAGGAAGACTATTGTGCTCGTCTGAGTTATGATGATGATAATGTTCACGTTGCTCTTACAGTAAAAACACAATTGATGCCGTTTAAAATACAGGTTATTAATAAGCTCAAATAAATAGAGTGGTTTAATTCCTGAACATAAACGGTGTTGAGATGAACATGCTGCTGTGAGACTACCTGTATTGACTGTTTGCTGCATCAACAAATTCCTCCAAAATCAATGACACACTTTTACATAGCGGTTTAGTTTCAGCTGCATGAAAAAAGAAATAAAAAACAGCAGGTCCATTTCAGGAATAGGCATGTTGATTCAAATATGTTGAAAAATGAAGGACAATTTTGATCTTAGGGGGGTAACTTTCATGAATAATTACCAATATTACTCAATATTAGATCTGTATTTAAAGAATGCAACTAAATAATAATATTTATATCATAAATAAGCAGCACCGACACCTGATTTTACAAGAACACAATATTTATGCATCAGCAAGCATAAAAACATAAAACACAAGCAAATATTCACCACATTCTCAATGGTTCAAGTGTTTGTGGCTGTTTCTTGTTATTTGAACAAACCAATTAGTGACTTAATATTTTATATTAGATTCAAGCCAGCTGGAAGCCTAAATGGGAGGAAATCGCATCTCCAAGGCAAATATGTTCTCATTAGAAGCTGCCTATTACCAGTGTGTGTGTGTGTGTGTGTGTGTGTGTGTGTGTGTGTGTGTGTGTGTGTGTGTGTGTGTGTGTGTGTGTGTGTGTGTGTGTGTGTGTGTGTGTGTGTGTGTGTGTGTGTGTGTGTGTGTTTGTGTGTGTTAACCTTGACCACACGACCTCTCCGTGCTGTGGGAGGAGGTGTCTGCAGGTAACGGACTGTCTGAATGAATGAACTGCATCACAGAACTGTCATGCATGCTGAACTGATGCAGCCGGATTAAGCCGGACCGGAACCGGAGGACGTTATTTCTAACGGTACCGATGTGATTTAACGGGGTCGGTCTGAGAGGGGGGTCCAGGGAGCGTCTCAGTCGGTGATCCTGATCCGAACGCGGCGTGTTAGAATAAAACATGGAGTCAAGCAGCAGCATGCTGCACCCAGACTTCCACCACCCTCCCCCACGGCTAAACAATGAGCCCGTCTGAGGAGCGAAGGTGTGAATTCTCATCTTACCTCCGACATCAAACCGACCACCGATCGATCCTCTCAGCAGTCCCGTTAGCCGTGAAACGTCCCGGAGCGGCCGGACGCTTGTTTATTCTGCCGCTGGAGGATGATTTATCCCGTTATGCGGCTTAAAAATACGTGACCTCACCAAATTCATTGCCTACGTCTCCATCTGGCAGCTACTGACAGGCCAGGACGCGCAGTGCGCACGGGGCATGCGTCCCAGACAGGGACACACCCACCGCCGCCTCCAGGCATCTTCTCCTTCCTCCCTTCCTTCCGCCTATCTAACCAGAAACACTGTTTTGGTCTACTTCCGTTCGCAAATTACTGAATTACCTAATGCTATTCTGTGTCTGCATTCTATTTAGTTTAGACATTTTCCAGGAATTTTCTGATGAGAAAATGAAGCTCGTATCAGACAATAGGAGGGAGAGAGATGCATAAATCACTGTTAGTTCATCAGTAGGTCAAAACATTTGTTTTTATGGAAGTGACACAAAAATGTTCAAACTACATGTCCTGGTCAAACTAGTATTGTGGACATTAAGGTGAAGAATAAGCCAATGATTAGATTTATTGTTATTATTTCTCATAATTTTTTAAAGTGTTATTGTTTAGTTTTCTGGACGTCTTCTAAATGTCTTTTTATCCTTTTCTTTTTCATGACCTTTGACATGACCATGCAGCATATTTGCTTAAAAATATGAGAACATTTGAAGTTTTGTGCCTAATAAAATCTCTCTGCAGCAGATGATCATGTTTATGGTTTGTTTGGGTTTTTATTTCTAGGAAAAAAACATCACAGCCATGACTCAGGACGTGAGAGAGGCATCATCCTTCAGTTGGTCTTATCATGCTATGGTTCCCCAAATTTTTGTCTTCTGATCCCAAAAATAGACCTGCAACTTCAAGTATCGTTGCTTGAACTACAGTCAGGTCCATAAATATTGGGACATCTACACAGTTCTAACCGTTTTGGCACTACACACCACCACAATGGATTTGAAATCAAACAAACATAGTGTGCTATAACTGAAGACTGTCAGCTTTAATTTGAAGGTATGTACATCCAAACAGGTGAACGGTGTAGGAATTACAACAATTTGCATATGTGCCTCCCACTCCTTAAGGAACCAAAAGTAACGGGACAATTGTCTTCTCAGCTGTTCCATGGCCAGGTGTGTTATATTCCCTCGTTATCCCCAATTACAATGTGCAGATAAAAGGTCCAGAGTTCATTTCAAGTGTGCTATTTGCACTCTCAAGATGAAATCCAAAGAGCTGTCACTGTCAGTGAAGCAAGCCATCATTACATTAGACTGAAAAAACAAAACAAACCCATCAGAGAAATAGCAAAAACGTTAGGCATGTCCAAAACAACTGTTTGGAACATTCTTAAAAAGAAGGAATGCACCGGTAAGCTCAGCAACACCAAAAGACCCGGAAGACCACGGAAAACAACTGTGGTGGATGACCTTAGATTTCTTTCCCTGGTGAAGAAAACACCCTTCACAACAGTTGGCCAGATCAAGAACACTCTCCAGGAGGTAGATGTGTGTGTGTCACAGTCAACAATCAAGTGAAGACTTCATCAGAGAGGGTTCAACACAAGATGTAATCCATTGGTGAGCCTCAACAACAGGAAGGCCAGATTAGAGTTTGCCAAACGTCATCTAAAACAGTCTTCACAGTTCTGGAACAACATCTTATGGAAAGATGAGACCAACATTAACTTGTACCAGAGTGATGGGAGGAGAAGAGTCTGGAGAATGAAAGGAACTGATCACGATCCTAAGCACACCACCTCATCAGTGAAACATGGTAGTGGTAGTGTCATGGCGTGGGCAATATGGCTGCCAATGGAACTGGTTCTCTTGTATTTATTGATGATGTGACTGCTGACAAAAGCAGCAGGATGAATTCTGAAGTGTTTCAGGCAATATTATCTGCTCAGATTCAGCCAAATGCTTCAAAACTCATTGGACAGCGCTTTATGGTGCAGATGGACAATGACCCAATGCATACTGTAAAATCAACCAGAGTTTTTCAAGGCAAAGAAGTGGAATGTTATGCAATGGCCAAGTCAATCACCTGACTGGAATCCGATTGAGCATGCATTTCACTTGCTGAAGACAAAACTGAAGGGAAAATGCCCCAAGAACCAGCAGGAACTGAAGATGGTTGCAGTAGAGGCCTGGCAGAGCATCACCAGGGATGAAACCCAGTGTCTGGTGATGTCTGTGTTCCAGACTTCAGGCTGTAATTGACTGCAAAGGATATGCAACCAAGTATTAAAAAGTGAAAGTCTGATTTTATGATTATTATTCTGTCCCATTTCTTTTGGTCCCTTAAGGAGTGGGAGGCACGTATGCACACTGTCATAATTCTGTTCACCTGATTTGGATGTAATACCCTCAAATTAAAGCTGACATTCTGCAGTTAAAGCACATTGTGTTTGTTTAATTTCAAATCCAATGTGATGGTATATAGAGCCAAAAATGTTAGAATTGTGTCAATGTCCCAATATTTATGGACCTGACTGTACACAAATATTGCTAGTGAAAGTGAAATAACCAAAAATTATGAAAACTCAAATGACTTCAGACACATAGTGAAAATATTATATTAGGATTTATATTTAGTTTTACTTTATTCTGGAGATCATCTCAAGAACACAAATTTAGTGTTTGTTTGTTTTTTTATTGCCAAGTTGGAGTCAAACCCTTTGGAGCCACTAGTCTACTATGTGTACAAGTTTTCTGATAATGCCTCTGAATACCTCCTAATTTTAAATCTAAACTGTTTGTTTTTGCAGAATAAACTAAACAAATAGAAACTAACTGTTTTCTGACAGGCTAAAGTGCATCAAAAGCCATTTTAAAATAGGTTCTCATGTCTATTATGAGACAAACCCTGGCTGTTTAAAGGACCTGTGTGGTGCTTGAATGATAGGGCAGAGTTAATATTTGTTACAGAAACACAAATACAAAAAAAATGCAAATAAATAAACACTTAAGGACTAGAAGCAAAGTTTCTGTCCTTAAGAGTCATAACTTTTGTATATAAATCCATATATTTTCTACAAATACATTAATGTTCTAATTTCAAAGTTACTTTGAAGGTTGGTATTTTTCCAGAGACATAACTGATATAAAAACTGTTATTTGCACGATTAAGGTTAATGTTTTCTTCATTTAATCGCATCCGTTAGAGGACAGATGCCTTCAGAGGCTCTGCAGACAGCGTAGTAGAGAGCACCATCTATAGCTTATGCATCAATTCTATACGCTACAACAGCGCACACCGTGCCATGCTCTGCGCATGTGACTCGAAAACAGTGCCAAGGAGGACATTCGCCTAACTTAGCCCTAAGCGTTGTCGTTTTTCCCCGTATCCACCTCAGAACCCACCTAGATCTTTTTTTTTTTTTTTTTTTCAACCCCCGTCCCTGCGCAGAAACCCCGGGGCCTGCAGAGAGAGGAGCTGAGCGCAGCGGCATGCTCAAACGTCCCAACACCGACTTCCGCCGCAAAACAAAGCTACTACAGCTTCTTACCCCCTGCTCGAAGAGAGCCCGCAGTGTGATGATCATTGTCGGGGAGCAGCCTTTCAGCAGCAGCAGCCTCCTGTCCACAGAGCCCGTTCGTCCTTCCCAGGATCCTCAGCAGCAGCGCACCTACCCGGGGATCCACCGCACCTTCGGGCGTCAGACGGATTTACTTAAATTGGTGTAGCTGATCTCATGCCACCCGCTATTGGAGGCACTGACCTGTCGCTGTCAAACCTCCATGTTAATCCAATCAAGCGTTTAAAGGCGAGAAGCTAAGAATAGCGCCAGGTACTGTAAAGAAAAAAAAAAGTTTGAGGTCTTTAGCGTGGTGCTCGCTGGGGAATGATTCAGGCACCATGTACAGTTCATGTCATTGATGAATCACCTGCCAGGAGCGAGCAGCCTTTACTGCGAGGACATCACAGCAGCATTGCGATGATCACAGGGATTACTTTGGATCTGTGGAGGGAGCACTGAAGACAAGAATCTGCAAAGGATCAGGCTGCTGACAGGTGACATATGCTGCCAGGTAATAGTGAGCTCTTATAGTTTATTCAATTCCAATGTTTATGTGTTGATTATTTGCTGTTAAATCAGTGATGAATCGAGATATAGGCCTGTGCTCTGCTCAGACATCAAAGAGCACAACAAAGCTTTAATATTGAGGCCTTTTAATATTGAGCATTTTAGTGCTTACATAAACTGAGAAGTGTCACAGGAGTGTGCAACATGAGGTTTGATTGTCACCATGTTGTCAGAAAGAAGTATGAGACCCTGAAGAGGCATCTTGTCCTAATTTACCTAAAGTCCACCTCAGCTCTCCTGTCTGCCTCTACATCAAGTCTGTTTTAGTGATCAAACTATTTCCCAACAGTGTTGTCAGAATAATGACATGTTCTCAATGTTGGATGTTGGCTCAAAATAATGATGCTTTTGTAATTTACCATAGATGTGTTAAGAAGATCAGATATGTTTCTAATGAAATGATTCACTTATGCTGCACTAAAAGAAAAAAGATGCTCATTAGATTTTAAAGAGGTCAGACTTGTAGCCAGTACATAAACAAAACAGCTTCTTCACACTTTTTTCTTAAATTTTGCAGCACACATCTGTTTCCCAGCATCCCACACTAATAACACATTTCTGTTCAGGTTCTGGTTTCACTTTTGACAAAGCCAGATTCTCATATTTCTAAGCAGACCACTACTTTAAGGAGCTCCTGAAGTTTGCTCTGGACTGGGTGGGTGGGAGCACCTGGCTCTGCTCCGACTTTCTTCTTCGATTGCTTCCTCGTCACGACAAACAGCATTATGTAGTTTACAGCAGCAAGATTTTAGAGTCCCTCTCAATACAGACATTATGTAATGATTGAGAACGCTGCGGATGGTTAGTGATACGTGTGTTTGTTTTATTTTTTCCACATGTAATCTTGTAAGAGCCTTGGATGAGTTCAGTTTAAGGGAGGGATTTATTCAGGCCTAAAGTAATTGGGTTGTTTCAGGAGGAGCAAGCCTGTTATATTAGTGCCCTGAAAGGTTTAGATCCACACAAAGTCACAACAAATACATTCTAATCTAATAGAATGAGTTTGAGTTTAGATGTGTTTGATGAGGTTTTAAAGGCTACAAGCTGAAAAGAACAAGCTGCATATTTGCTTTTACGCATAATAGTGTTATTTTATTCCCATTTGCAAGCACTTTTTCCATTTCTGGGGCTGTTTTTTTTAGGAAAACCACAATTTATTGTGGTAATAATAATAATAGGAATAAGAATAATAAAGAGCGAATTGAATTATCATTTGTATTTACTGCATCAACACTTTTTCCAGCTAAAACACATTAATTCCTGCCAGCTTTTATAATGGGAGCATAGAATTTAGTGGTTACGTTGAACAAAAACTCAAACGAGTGAAGTGTGTGATTTGTCCCTCTGTGTTTGGTGTTTCATGTGTGTTTTCTGCTTTTCCAGGTGTGTGTGTGGAATGTGGGCAGAATGAGCAGCACATTTGTCACATTAGCTGAAGTACTGGAGGCTCGAGGGGGACCTCTTCTGGAGGAGGAGGTCTGGTCCCTGCTGCTGGGCGCTGCAGAGTGTTTAATGGATGTCTCTTATAAGGGTAAAGCATTTCTGATAGCCACCCCCCCACCCGTCCTTTCACTGCTGACTCACACACTGTGTCTTAATGCTGGGACATTTTCACAGTGTTTCTGATTCCTCGCACATCACAGCTTCACTCAGTGAGGCTGTTCTGTGGAGCATCATTGTGCACATTTTATGTGATGGATTTATTGCCTCTTTCAGGTCACAACAATATGTGCAATATCATAAGCCCCACCTCCCTGCTGCTGTCAGCCACTGGTACCTTAGCGTTTAAGAACTGTGGCCTATCGGATGAGGTGTCTGCCTTTGCTGCTCCAGAGATGCTGCAGGACCGTGCCGGCTCAACCAAACCTGCCACAGATCGGGTTAGTGCATGGGTCCTGATGCCTCATGAGAATTTGGGGTCATATAGTTGTTTTCTTTTTTGGAAATAAAAAGGAACTTTTAATCAAAGAGGGAGCTGAGTCAATTACAAAGTCATTGCTGTCATAAACTGATGTTTTGTTTATTTTTATTTATTATTTCCTGTGAGTGTAAAATCTCAGGATGAAGGTCACCAAAAGTCTAAACACGCCATCTAGTGGCTAAAATACAGAAATCACCCTCCACCCCTTCAAAATTTGTATTTTAGAAATCATATTGATTAAAATTTGAATTTAAACTACACTTAAAACATAAAAAATAAATAACATGTCTTATTATATTTGCAAATTAACATTATGAGGCAAAAAAAGCTAAATCAACCTCAATGATGCTGAAAATACCTGTTAAAAACACAAATACAATGCAAAAAAGATGAAAAATGACAAAACGACATACAATTCCATCAAAGGAGCAAAAAAACCACGAAGACAGGCTAGCACTGTACAGAATATTTTATTTAATTCAAACTGATTTAACAGGAAATTGAGGCAGGGAAATAAAACAACACAAAGATAATGTTATCACAATTAGAGCAACAATAATAATATTAGAAAAGCTAACATTGTCTTCTATACACACAAACGCAAAGAAAATGTCTCGAGAGCTGGATGTAAATTATGCTGTCCTGTTGTTTAGTACACAGTGGTGGATGAGACACTTGGAAACACGTTTGTGTTTTCCTCTATAAAATTCACATAAAGCTAAACATTCTGCTAATGGTCCACAGTGGAAATCAATGATTTTGTTCACAATATATCAAACATGGTAAACAAATACCTGTATCTGTGCTACTCCTCACGAAATTAAAAGTTATGTTTTGTCTCTATATACCATAATAATAACAGTGTTTATGAGTATGATTGAATGGTAAACATTTTGGAAAGTATTCAGTGTAGCTTGTTATTATCATCTCCAATACAAACATTTAGATTTTTATATGTGGCTTCTTTGAGTGAATGTTTTTAACATTTCTAGGGCTGCAGTACAAGAAAGACAAAGACACAACAACAGATTAAAAAATGACTCAACATGACTGAACAACCGTCTCATAATACAATAAACCTCCTTTAAATAACCCCTTAATCTCACCACTTTTGTCTTTTACTCATTTAAACAGTGATGTAACCATAGTTGTAGTAATTGTACCTTTGAAGAATTATAAATATAAACTTTTTTAACCACATATTTGCTGTAACAATTACTTTTATAAAAATAATTATTAGATTGGAGAGTATTTTTAAGGTGCTTTATAGATATTTGCAAATGAGTTTTCTTTAAGAATTTGTTGTCCCTTAATTCAAGGAGTTTGCCCTAACTGGCTCATTTTGTGACACAGATGCTGGTGTATTCACTGGGAATGACTCTCTACTGGTCAGTTGATTTTCACCTACCTCCAAATCAGGTGGGAGCCCTCTGAAACCTGACTTTTAACTTGCTTTTGGTCTCTCTGACCCGAGCCGTTCATGTTTATTCTCCTCTCTCTTTGCCAGCCAGTCCAGTTGAGCGACCATCTCAACAGCCTCCTCCTCAGCATGTGTGAGGATCTGGCCCACCGCAGGCTAAACCTCACCTCCATCCTGGAAGCCTGCGAGTCTCAGCATAAAGTCTCCAACCTCCTGGCCCCCACCAAAGTCATAAAACAACTTGTGGAGGAGGTGTTCCATGAATCAGTGAGTCGTAGATATCTACCGACAGTATGTTCCACCCTGTTGGCATTAGAGCTTCTCTGCAGACCGTGTTATACAGTATGTGTCCGAAATTAAAGAATCGCATCTGTGCATTGACAACAAACAGACTGATTATAAGCTGTAAACCATTGTTTTTAATATTTGTTTTTCAGATGGATCACAGTTCTCTGCCTGACAGAAACATCCCTCTGAGCGGCAGGAGCCAGATGATCAGAGAGAGGCTTCACAGTGAGCATGAATTTTAAAGTTCTCATTAGCATCTTCAGCTAAATGTGCAAGTAAATTCAAATTATTAAACAAGGAAACAGAAATCTGTGTTTGCCAGGATAAATCTGAGGTTTTGAAAGCTGTTTGCACACAGGAAATAAGAATCAACCACCTCTGTGACTCTGAGATGTTTGACAGGATTAAAATAAACTTTAAAACTGCCCAAAAAAAAATCTGCCCTTAAAAATTATAATTTAGATATTTACAGAAAGTAGTTTTCATCATTTTTCTTTTGAGTCAAGACTGCATGGAGGTCAAGGGGATTAAAATCTTAACCTAAAGCAAGCTTGGGATTAGGCTGCAGTGAGAGCCAATAATCAGATACCCAGAGTGGAGGATGCTCCAGGCTAAACCCGTCCAAACATCTCGGGGTTTTAGAGGAGGCAGAGACAGACAGAAATCAAACATTTCCTGTCATCTTTCATCTTCTATACCTGACTGACAGGAAAGAGAGGGCCACTTTCAGACTTCAGTGAAGGAAGTGCTGAGGGGAGAAGGTACTCAACGGACTCTGATTCAAAGTCAGGTATGAACAGGACAAAAAAGAAAAAAGTCTCAAGATGTCTGGAAATGTTTGATCTATTAAAAAAAGTATTGCTTTTTACTCCTATGTGTGGACATACAGTGTCCATAAAAATGTTCAACCCCTTGGATGTTTTACCCTTTTATTGTTTTTATAAGTCAGTCATGATCAATATAATTTGGCTTCTTTGACAAAAAGATTTACAAAACAAACCCCTTTAATGTAAGAGAAAAAACGGATTTTTACAAAATAATGACAATAAATAAATCCATGTAACATAAAATAAGTGGTTGAAGGTTAATCAGTATTCCTGGCTACCATTACAGGTTGAAGAGAAAGCAACACTCCAAGCAAAATCTGAGAAAAGGGTTTTGAAAAGTATAAGTCAGGGAATAGATACAAATATCTTTCTACGGCACTTAACATTCCCTAGAGTTCAGTTAAACCCATCATTAAGAAATGGAAGGAATATGTCATCATGTGTAAATCTGCCTATATCAGGTCGTCTTAACAAACTCAGTGACTCTGCAAGGAGGAGACTAGCGAGAGAGTCCATATGGCTACTCTGAAGGAGTTACAAGCTTCATCAGCTGAGATGGGAGGGACTCTGAATACAACTGCTGACCAAGTTCTGTACCGGTTAAAGCTTTATGGACAAGTGGAAATGAGAAAGCCACTGTTGAAGAAAACTAATACAAAGTTAGCCAAAAGGCATGTTGGAGACTCAATGGTCAAATGGAAGAAAGTTCTTTGATCTGATGAGACAAAATGACAGGGCTTGAACAGTTTTGCAAGGAAGAAGGAGCTGAACTGTAGTGTCAATGTTAGCTAAATTTAAGTGTAGTTGTGCAGCCTGATTGAGACCTATCCACACAGACTCCATGCAATGATTGCAGCCTAAGGTACATCTACTATATACTGAGTTGAAGGGGGTGAATACTTATGCAATCACTTATTCTATGTTATTCATTTGTCATTATTTTGTAGTAATCGATTTTCACTTTGACATTAACACATCCAGAGGACCTCAGCAGCTACAGGCCAGTAGCAGTAGCACTGACCTCGCATCGAGAGGTTGATCCTCAACCGTCATCACCTCCTGGTGAGATCTTCATTGGATCCGTTGCAGTTCACCTATAGGCCTGGCATCAGAGTGAATGAGGTCATCATCTACCTCCAGCACTGAGCTCTTAACCACCTGGAAGCACTGTGAGAATCATGTTCTTTGATTTCTCCACTGGTTTTAATACCATCCAGCTGGACCTTCTGAGGGACAAGCTGGAGCTGTCAGAAGTCACACGTCCCAGTGCTGGACTACCTCACTGGCTGCCCACAGTATGTGAGGACACGGGGCTGTGTTTCTGACAGGCTGGTCTGCAATACGGGGGTCCCTCAGGGAACTGTGCTGGAACCATTTCTGTTCACCCTCTACTGCACACTTCTCCATTCAACTCCCCAGGCTGTCATCTACAGAAGTTCTCTGATGACTGCTATAGTTGACCTCATCAAAGGTACGAAGGATGACTCGGCGTACAGGCAGTGACATAGGACTTTGTAGACTGGTGCCAGTGAAACCACCTCCTGATCAACGCAGGGAAAACCAAGGAGCTGGTGGTGGATTTCTGCAGGTGCAGACCCACAACGCTAACACATGTGAACATCCAGGGAGTTGACTATGAGATAGTAGAATCTTTAATTACCTGGGTGTTCACCTAAACAATAAACTGGACAAGAGTCACACTTATGCTCTTTACAGGAAGGGTCTGAGCAGAATCTACCAGCTGAGGAGACTGAGGTCTATTGGAGTGCAGGGGGTGCTCCTGAAGACCCTTTTTGTCTCTGTGGTGGCATCAGCTGTTTTCTATGATGTAGTCAGTTGGAGCAGCTTATCTACAGCTGAGAGGAAGCAGTTAGATAAGCTGATCAGGAAGGCCAGCTCTGTCCTAGGATGCCCCCTCGAGCCCCTTGGGAGACAGAAGAACTCTGGCAAAAATAACATCACTGTTGGACAAATTCTCCCACCCCACACATAATCCTAGACGCACAAAGAAGCGTTATTGTAGATTCCTTCCTCCAAGCAGCAGTTAGACTTTGTAACCATCACTACTCCCAACAAACTCAGTATGTGTTTACATCCCTGCTGTTTTTTGTTTTTGCCGTTTCTTTATGCACAAATATATTTGCAGATGTTGAACTTTCATTTAAAAATAGTAATCCCAGTCTGATGTTCTTATTTTCTTTTTTGTTTTAAATCATTTGTTATCCTTGTGCGAATCTGTATGCTGTCACTTTGCTGTTGGTGCACCTGAATTTCTCCACTGAGGGACAATAAAGGTTAATTCTATTCTATTCTTTTTTTAAATTCTATTTAGTCAAAGAAGCCTAATTCTGTTGATCATGATTGATTTATAATAGCAATAAAAGAGGTAAAACATCCAAGGGGGTGAATATTTTTTGTGGGCACTGTTAACTCTTTACATGCAGTTTTCATACATGTGTTTTCAAGCTGTGTTCAGGCTTCTAAGTAATGTGCTTCATTTACTTGGTGCAGGTAGTTTACCTCAGAGACCCTGGAGACAAAGACCACGGAGTTCTCCCATACTACTGTACCAGTCCTCTTTAGACAGGTATGTATAACCAAACCATCACCGCACCATCATAGCATTAATAAATCTCCTCATTTTCTCTTTTCATCCTGACTTTGAAAGGATGCGACATTGTCTCATTGTTTGACTTTCCTGCTCGTCCGCACAACTATTACCTAATCTGACCTTCCTTTCGTGCCCCTTCCCGGTCAGATCTCCCCGCAGGATGCCTCGCAGGGACAGCAACTGCAGCTGGCTCGGCAGGAGCCCCCACCACGATTTCTCTCCCAAGACATCGGGCAGATCTCACAGTCCTTCCATCACGTTTAGTGAGTCCTCGCTCAGCCTGAGTCAGAGAAAGGCGAAGGTGAGGTCAATGTCTGTTCAGTGACCTGAAATGTAGACCCAAATATACATTTTATTTATTAGACAAAAGAATGCTGCTGGAATTGGAGAGAAACAAAAGCAGGTTATTGTGCAGTTTTTTTTAGGAGTTTTTACAGTAAATATCATATTTTTCAGGCTTTGGGTCCAGAGTTCATAAGAATGCCTGATGAGCAACAAGTTCTTCTTGAGCTTCCAGGATCTATTGTGGTAAATTGGTCACTTCAAGTCCCTTTTGTTATTTTTCTATCTGATCAATGTACGTGTCTATTTTTTCACAGTACTTTGAGGAGTTTATATTGCATGTTGAAATCTAAAATGTCATAAATTGGCAACATTCATTCATTCACGTTTTTTTGTGTGCATGCATATATTTGTGTATGAACACCACAGTCCAGAAAGGGTCATTCGAGTTCGTCTCAGAGAGAAGTGACGGTGGTGATGCCTAATGGACAGTACGTGGTCGTTCGCTGTGACATTAAATCCAGAGCAAGAGACGTGTTTGACATGGTGGTGGCTCACGCAAACCTGGTGGAGCACTTTTACTTTGGTCTCTCCTTCCTAGACGGTAAGAGGACACATTATATTGGAATAAAACATTCAATTTTGATGGCGATATGAAGAACTAAAAAAATTAAAGGGATGTTTTTATGGCATTTTGCAGATGACGAGTATTTCTTTTTGGATCATGAAACAAAAATATCAAAAGTTGCTCCGGACAGTTGGAAAAAAGGGCAGATATCCTCCTTTTTGGTGTTTCTTCGTGTCAAATTTTTTGTTGATGATATCGGCTTTGTTCTGTGAGTGCAGCGGTGGTTTGTGCACACGTTTTTATAGAAATAGGTTTTTTTAAACCATGATGTTGTTTTGTTAATCTTTTGTTTGCTTTGCAGGCACAGACTGACTCGTCACCAGTATTACTTACAGCTTCGTAAAGATATCATAGAAGACAGGCTTTACTGTAATGAGGAGACAGGCTTGTTCCTGGCTGCTCTGGCTCTGCAGGCTGAGTTTGGTGATTATATGCCAGAGGTACAAAAAACACAAACACTGTTCCCATTTTATCTTTAAATACAATCAAATATGTCAGTGTGAGCTCAAATTTGGTTGTTTTGTTCATCTTTCTAGTTGTATGGTAAAGACTATTACCAGCCAGAGCATTATGTGTCCAAGAGGATGCTGGAGAGGCTTGCCCTCCCCAGTATCAGGGAGGAGTTGCCAAGACTACATGCAAGTCATGCACACCTGTTGCCAGAAGAAGCAGAAACAGAGTTCCTGAAGGTAACCGGACTACTAAAAACGCAGATTCTGTCATCCCATTTCTCATATTAATCTTTATCTTGCAATACGGCAACTATGAAATGACTGTTTTATGTGACATACTGCTGTCCAAGAGCTAATTTTAACACTATGTTGCAAATGCAAGTGCAGTGCATATGTTCTCTCACACTTCAATGTGAACCTTTCAGATTGTCCAGCAGTTACCGGAGTACGGGGTAATGTTTCACCGAGTGGGAAGGGAGAAAAGGCCTTTGATTGGAGAGTTAGTGTTGGGCGTCTGTGCCAAAGGAATCATCGTGTATGAGATGAAGAACCACCTGAGAACCGTCACCAGGCGCTTCTTGTGGAGGGAAACAGACTCCATATCCACTGGGGTGAGAATCAGTCAGAAAATTGTCAGGAAAAATAAAGTGCATTGATTGAAAATCCTGTTAGCAAGTATGTTTTAGGATCAAAGTAAATGGATGTTAACGTGTCTATCTTTCAGCGACGTAAACTGATCATAGAGTGTGGTGGGCCCAGTGGGAGAAAGCACGGCTTTGTGACAGAAACCTCAAAAATCGCCCAGTACCTCCTGAACCTCTGCTCAGCCCAGCACAAGTTCCACAGCGAGATGACGTCGCGACAGCTTAACCACACCATGATACCTGGTGGGAAAATGTATTCTTTGTGTAAAATTAATTTGGGGAGAGTTTATTATAGAATACACTTTTTAAATGCACAATAAGGTTACACAAAAGATTGACAAAATAAACGTTTTTTTGGCTTCTCCAGATGAAAACATCTCTGCCTACCGAGCTCGTAGCATGAGCCTAAAGCGGATTTCTTGCTCAGAGGGCATGTTGAACCATGTTGGTTTGACTCCCGGTCAGCCAGACTCCCTCTCCAAGTCTTGTGATGACCTTACTGCCAAGCTAGAGGCTCGACTCCGCCAGCAGAGAAAGATGAGGAGGGAGATGAGCAGAGAGCTGAACAAGGAAATGTCTGAAACAGGAGACCTCAGAGACGTGAAGGAGCGACAGTGCTGGAGGTAGCCCCCACGAAGATAATTGTTGTTTTTATCAGAGAAGATGTAACTAAATATGACTGGATTAATGTGTTGTAGCACTCCTGGGACAGTTCCCAGAAGGATGTCCAGCGTGTCACTGCAGAAACAAGACTCTGACGCTTCATCGTCCTTAAGAGGTGATCAGATTTAGCTCAAACATACAGAAAAAAACAAAAGCAGATACTTTAAAATCAGATATTTAGCTTTTTTAAACTCAAAATCATTAGATACATCATTCATTTGTTTGAAAATGGTCTCTTTAAAGCTTCGGGTTTTAGAATTTGTTTGTTTTTTATTTGGACAAATTGTCTGTTTGTGCAAATTAACCCTTTCCTTGTCTTTAGTGAGACATAAAACTTCATATGTGTAAACACATTTGCAGCACATGTAAAAATGGGCATTTAATGAGTTATAGAAAATAAATGAACCATTGTATTGTGCCTTTATTTTATATCTGATCTGTTTCATTTTTCTAGTTGATACACCAACACGAACCCCCCCAGAGAGAGAGATAGTCTGTGTGACGCTGAAGAAAGATCCCAAACTGGGTTTTGGTGAGTTCATTTCAGTGATTCATTATTCTTATTTATGAGACTCATCTTATCCTCTGGTCGTGTTACAGGCTTTGTGATAGTAGGAGAGGATAATACAGGAAAACTTGACCTTGGGATCTTCATTGCTTCCATTGTGCCTGATGGACCCGCAGATAAAGATGGAAGAATTAAACCTGGTAAGAGAGTAAAAACGAACAGAGGGAAACTCTGATTTTCTCTTTACATGTGCCATTAGCGTTCATATCACAATCATTTTAAGGTAATTGGTTGATTTTCCAGGTGGTCGTCTCATCTCTCTAAATAAAACTAGTTTGGAAGGAGTGACATTCAGTGATGCTGCTGCCATCTTACAGAACAGCCCTGATGAGGTGGAGCTCATTGTGTCCCAGCCTAAACGTAAGACCTGTTTCACTCATTCTTTTTGTATTTTTCCCTCGGCAAGATCCATCATTTGTATAATGGCAGTAATTATAGATTGAATACGTTGTTTGTGCTGATGGTTTTCCTATCAGAGTCGCTGAAAGACAGACAGGGTTCCTTAAGTCAAAGTACTCTTGGTTTGGAGAGGAGCTTTGGGTCACAGACCACCCTGAGTGGGACTGAGTTCCGTCCCCCCATGGAAGAGCTGGAGGAGGCCATCACTCTGTCCAACATGGCGACGCCAAAACAGAACAGGAAGCTTCACATTCCTGTTGTACGAATACACGATGCTCAGGTAGGAACCAATGTTCTGCTGACAGCCAGTCAGAGGTAATTGTCTTTGTTTCTGTGGAACATGTTCAAAAGTTAGCAGGAGAGTGACTAGTACTGATTCTTAAACCGACTGAGTTCTCAGGTTAACAGGATGAAACATGTCATTATCCAGCAACAGAAGGAACATAAAAGCATACTTTTACCCTTCGGTTATTTTATAAATCTGTAAATTTTGTATATTAAGATTATGTTGCTGCATCCATTTTGTTTCTGTATTTGGCAGATGCTTTTATCCAAAGCAACTTACAAATGATAACCAAAAGTTACCATTGAGGCTAACAACAAACTGCTTAGATGGAGGAACACTAGTCAGGCTCTGTCAGAGGTGACAGTGTAGAGAAAGAGTACAAGAATAGAGGGAAGTACACAAAGAGAGTACAGTAGAGTAGGGAAGGAGGGTAGGTGCTAGTTTAGAAGATGTTCTCTGAGGAGCTGGGTCTTCTTCCCTGTTCTGGTAGCTTATAGGTCATTCCATCATTGTGTAACGACACATGAAAAGAGTCTGGACTGTCTTGAGCATGGTGTATGCACTGCTAGCCAACAGTCCTTTGATGATCATATAATGACCGAGCCGTGATGTAAGCCTTTGCAAGAGGATTCAAGTAGATTGGAAGCCGTTCCTTTCGGGATTTTGTATGCTAGTGTTAGTACCTTAAATTTGATGCGGGCAGCTAAAGGTAGCCAGTGGAGCTCAATGAACAGAGGGGTGACATGTGCTCTTTTAGACTGATTGAAGACCAAACACACTGCTGCCTTCTGTATTTCATCACTAGGGACCTATTTATTTAGCATTTAAAGACTTGATGATAAGCCAACCTTAAAAATGTTGCCATTTTACATTTCTGGTTCCAAAAATACACAAAATATTTCCTCTATTCATTTATTATTATTTTGGGATGCATGTATATCCAAATCTATACTTGGTTGAATTTTAAAATCATAATTTCAACTTGTGAATAGCTGAACTTACATTTTATTTTATGCACTAAAGCCATCTTAGTTAGTTTGAGATAAAAAATAAAAAATAATTTGTTATTTGGTTAGTACAAGAAAAATCAGCCCATTTATCAGGTAAAAAAGTTAAATACTAGTATTTGAATAAAAAAGAAAAAAGTGTCAAATACACTTTCATAAAACAAAAAAATTGCTAAAATTTATGATCTTCAGAAAAGTCACACCGAAATGTTCCAGATCAGCAAACTAATTTCAATATCAGAACCTGAGGAAATATGCAGTTTTCAAATGATGATTTCATTTAATAATGGAAAAAATCTATTCTAACCAATTTGGCCCTATGTGAAAAAGTAATTGTCTTCTTTTTAATTAATTGTGATTAATTTCATTATTTGGAAAGCTGAGTTCAGTTCCACCCAGGCCTGATTACAGTCAGACCTTTAGAATTAAGAAACCACTTCAATAGATCCTGTATGACAGCGTGAAGTAGGCTAAAAGATCTCAAAAAGCAACACATCATGCCCTGTTATAAAGAAATTCAAGAACAAAATAACCCAGAACAACATCTAAAGCCCTGCAGGCCTCACTTAAAGTTAAGGTCAGAGGTCGTAGTTCAAAGGTCATAACCTCTTCTGACCAAAAACAACACAAAGACCTATCTCCCATTTGCAAAAAAAATATTGGTGCTCCTCAAGACTTTTGGCAAAATTTTCCGTCAACTGAGAAGATAAAAGTGAAACTTTCTAGAAGGTGTGTGTCCTGTTCCATGTGGAGTAAAGCTAAACACATTTCACAACAGTCAGACATGGTGGTGGTGGTAGTGTGATGGTCTGGGGCTGCTTTGTTGCTTCAGGACCTGAAACACTGGCTGTAATTTATGGAAACATGAATTCTACAGAAAATCCTGAAGGATAATGTTTGACCTTTGACCACTATAGAAGATCCTTCCAGCCAACAGCTATAACTATCTTTAATGATTCTTTAAAAAAAAGTAAATGAGTTACCGAAAAATCTAATCTCCCTCTTGGACTGATAAAGCATTTTTGATTGATCGATTGATTGATTAAATATGCTGTTCATACTGAGCGGGACCAAAATCCTCCACAGTGATGTGAGAGACACATTACTAGTTATTACAAACACTGGATTGTAGTTGTTGCCACCAGGAGTGTTAGAACCAGTTATTATAGGGGCAAAAACTTTTTCACTTAGAGTTGGTTTGAATAGAATTTTTCCTTTAAACAGTGAAAGCATCGTTTGAAAGCTGCATTTTATATTTACCCAGTTTATCATTGTCTGACACAGAAACGTGTTTGCTGATCTAAAACAGTGTAACGAGTCGGCAAAACAGAAGAAATCTGTAAGGGGGAAATACTTTTTCACAGCAATGATTTTTTGTTTAAATAAATCTTGAATTTTAAAATTGATTTAGTTTTCAGGATTGAATTTTGACTGTGATCATAGTGTAGATAATGAAGGGTAGTTTTTTTTGTGAGCTGCATGTAATGATTGTTATTTTATTTAAGACCCAGATGCAAAATGACTGTCCTTGCATAGTTTTTGTAAACGTATAGTCAGTAAGTATATTTTGAATCATTTAAAAGGTACTTTCAGGAGTCTTTTAGCCCTTTACAACTAAAAACCTTTACTAAAACACTTAACAGAATTTCTCATACCACATATTAGTAATTCCTTATTGTCTTTTTTAGGACGTGTGTCCACGGTCTCCCTCCATCTTATGCCTTAAAACCAGAGAGCGATTTAATGTGGAGCTAAAGAAAAGTGGGGGCAGCCTTGGAATGAGTGTTGCTGTGAGTGATTTTTTTTATTTTGTTTTTTTTTTTGTATTTGAGTGTGAATAGTTTAGGATCATGATCATGACATTGAATAATTATTATTTTACAATCTCTGTTTCCAACAGGGTGGAATCAACACTAATGTGCATAATGGTGGTATTTACATCAAGAGTCTGGTGCCTGGAGGAGCTGCAGAGCAGGACAGGCGCATTCAGATTGGTAATCTGTGTATTTGCTGTTCAACATATTGAAAAGTAATGTTTTAAATTAAAGCCTTTTAGTTTATTTTTGAATTTTTTTTTTTATTGAATTTTATTTGCTTAAAAATTGTGCCTCCGTGTTCGTGTCTGCCTGCTTTATGCTTCAGTGAGCAGGGAGGATTTTTAGATCTGTTGACAAGCCCATCAACCAAACACAGTCACACACTCATAAAGCATTTACATATTGATGTTGTTAATTGTGATGAGATTTGTGTTTGTGCGTGTGACAGGTGACAGACTGCTGGAGGTTGATGGGTCCAACCTGAGGGGAGTGACTCACCAGCAGGCTGTCGAGTGCCTGAAAAGGACTGGGGAGGTGTGCACACAAAAATTCACACTTACTGTACAAAAACCCCACAAATAAACACAGTAATGATCAGAAAAACAGTTTGGCCTACACAAATTTATCCAAAATATCAATATTTACTAAAAATAAGGTTTCAGGTCCTTTTTTTTTTTAACACTATTTTCTTTGACGGAACACTCAATCTAAAAAACATATGAACATGCACTAAAATGATTATTCTGTGTGTTTGCTGTGATGTAAAGGTTATTTATAGGTGTCCATTGATTCCTCAAAGGTGGTGAACCTGATGTTGGAAAGGGAACCCACAATAATCCTGGAATCCAGACCAGACTCACCCTGCCCCCCCTTGATCCACAGTTCATCATATACACAGCCCCCCAGGACTGAAGTCTCCATGGAAACGACATTGAATTGTCGAGCCAAGGACTACAGCTTTGTAAAGGATGGTGAGAGGAAAGAGGAAGGGGCACGTACACACTGTCAGAGAAAAAAATGGCACACACACACACACACACAGAGAGAGAGAGAGCCCAGAGGTGAGTGTGACTCATCTGACAGCTACATTGTTGTAGCTGTCAGAGTCGTCCAGGCCTGATTCTGCCTCCATCCCCTGAGACTGAACACACTAAAACCTTGAAGCTGCCTGTTTGTTAGCTGAGTTTGGTTAAAAGAACAGTTTCTTAACTTTACAAAGCTGAATGTGGCAAAAGACAAAGGAGCAAGCAATCATCGCAAAAAATGAAATAAAATTTGTTTACCTAACCTGCTTTTCATTGTTTTCTCTTTCTTAGAAAACACTCATGAAGTGGTCCTGAAGAAGAGTTTGTCTGGTCTCGGCTTCAGCTTTTACATCTCACAGCTGTGTTCGGGTGCAGACCGCGGCAGTGTGGTTCGCATCAAACGTCTGTTCCCAGGTCAGCCGGCTCAAGAGAGCGGCCTGCTGAGAGAGGGAGACGTCATTTTGTCTGTCAACAAGGAGCGTGTGAAAGATCTCTCTTATCAGGTTAACTGGTTTACACTAATGCTCATAAAAAGTGTATTTTTTTGTTGATTTGTTTACCACGAGTGTAGTTTCTTGCATTATTCTGGTAATGAATAACATGAATGGGCAGGAAGGTGTATTAGCACACTAGTGACTCTGCCTTTTTAGGATTTCGATTATGTCACAGGTTCACTAATTCTTTAATCTTGTGTTTCTGAAAATAGCACACTAGTTGTGTCACACTTGTATGCACTGTCTGCCAGTGAGTTACAGCACAGTGGTTTTAACACAGGTGCTTATAAACATGTAATCAGACCAAATTTCTGGATTCATCACACTTTTGTCTTTTGTCTCAGAGGGTTTTGTTCCTGCTACGTGGGGCCCCATCTGAAGTCCATCTGTTGATCTGCCGACCTGGTCCTGGAGTACTTTATGATGTGGATGATAACACACTGGTGAGATAACTAAAAACTAAAAAAGACCCAAAGCATTCAGGTTTTATAATCTTTATTCTTCCTATAGAGTCCTGCACCCATGCGTGAAGTTCGATCTCGATCTCTAGACATCCGACTTGGAGAAGACTACAGCCAGCTCCTTAAGTCACCAGACGATGTCAATGTGCAGGCACAGACGGTGCCCCCGACCAAGGAAGATGTTCTGACCAACATAACAGAGAAAAGTCCAGAACTTACAGCCTCCCCACCCCCGGAAATCCAAAGGGGACCAGAGGGCGAAGCACAGACCAATCAGATTCTTCCATCTCCTCCTCGCACTCCCCCCTCGCCAGCATCACCCACATCTCCTCCGTCACCAGTCTCGCCTGCATCACCTGCGTCACCAGCATCACCTGCTTCACCTGTATCTGCCTCTCCACCAGCTCCAACAGAACCACCACCAAATGCTGAGAAACAAGAAGAACAAGAGGAAGAAGCTCAAACAAGGAAAAAGGAAGAAGAGGAGGCTGCAACTTTGATGCTTGTAGATGCTTATCCTAAGACGGCCTCTAAACCTGTATATACCAGGTATTATCTAAAAATCATGGGGAATTCTCTGCTTAACATCAATATAGTATGTGAATAATTTTATTAAATATGTATAAATTATTTATGTTGTTTGCAGTGGGGTCAGGGAGGAAGCAGACGGAAGTGTGACCTACTGCCTTGTGGGAAATGGACTGACCATCGTGGCTGATGAAGAGTACCTAACCATAAGCTCCACCCTGGAGCCTCCTCACAGCCTTCCCACCAACAACACACCAACAACCAACTTGGAAGCCCTCGACTCTCAAAACTCTAACAGCTTTCAGACTTCAAACCTCAGTCCTCACGTTCCCACGACCATCATCTCCCCTCTCAACTTCTCATCTGACACCCCAACCACTTGCCCTATGACCCACCCATCTCAGCCGCTCACGACGCAGCCGCCGAAAACCAAACATCACCTGATCCAGCAGGGACTTCTGCCAAGTCACTACAAAGCCATGTCCAAGAACGTCCGACCCACAGTGCCTCCCCCTCAGCCTCCACCGCTGACCCCCATCACAGCCCAGGTTATCTCCTCAGTGCCTCCCTGTGCTGGTGCACCTGCCCCAATGCTGCCATCCACAGTGCTGCCCTCACCTGTCCAGGCCCAGCTAAGAGAAGAACTGGAGAGGAAAGGAAGGGAATACGATGACGATGATGATGATGATTTGGATGAGGAGGAGAAAGAGAGTCGGAGAAAGGCAAGTTAAAACTCTTCCTGTGTTAGTGGAAAAAATTTGTACTATATTTTGTGGATATACATACTTTTATTTTCCATGCCTGATAGGGACTTATTAAAGAGTTTGAGCTCACGGTGGTTCTGACCAAGTCCAGGAGTGGAAGCTTTGGGTTTACGATCGCTCGAAGCAAACTGGACAACTGCTACTACATACAGGAAATCCTGGACAACCCAGCCAGAGCCGACGGACGACTCAGAGCTGGAGACAGGCTCATCACGGTACACACGCCCACATGTTAAAACAACAGTCTTGTGTTCGCTTTAAGGAGCTCATAATTTGTCATGTTCTTCCAGGTTAACGGTCATGATGTTACCAGTGTGGCAGATGACGTTGCTATGACGATTCTCAGGTCTTCCCCTAGAAGACTGAGTATGACACTTGGAAGAGCAGTTAGTAACCTCGTGGCTCCGCCTCCCTGTGACAGCCTGCCTGACATCATTCTCCATAAGACGCCTTCAGGACAGCTGGGTGGGATCCTGAACATTACTTTAGTCCATCTGCAGACTCGCCAGTTGCATCAGTCGGCGTCATACAAATGTGTCTCTGTGTGCATCCCTTCAGGAATAAAGCTGACAGGTGGCATTGGCAGCAAATGGCAGGGCATCTACTGTTTGGAGGTGGTGCCAGGCTCCCCAGCCAGTGATGAGGGCAGTGTCCAACCCAATGACAAGATCCTGTACATCAGTGGCAGGTGCACCCTGGGAATGACCTTAGAGGATGCGGTCAAAGCCTGTGAGATCGCCCCTCGTAAGGTTAAACTCAAAATTATCAGGTATGTGCTCATTTTCATTCATAGATACTGACATTGTTCTGTTTTATTCACTGTTATTCATTTCTGAATGATTTTCATTTGTGTTTTTGTCACAGAGAAGACCAGCCAGTCACTCCCAAGGCTAAATGGAATGGTAAGTTAGTCGTTTGGTTGTTATATCCTGATGGACAGCCTGGAAACTAGATATTTGTGCTGAGCAGTGATAATTAGAGTTCAATCATTACCAGAAGCATGATTCTGACTTGTCTGTGCATGTTGTGCAGTATTTTCTCTGTAAAAGAACAGTTTTCCAAAATCCCTGAGCTCTTAACAATCTTTTCTTCAACAGGCCTGTTTGACTGGAAAAAGGACAAAAAGTTCTTTGCTCGTTTTGAAGAGTCTGTATCAACCGAGAGAGAGTTTCCAGTTGAAAATAGTGAGTTTTGCAATTTAATTCTCCAAACTCTCGATGCAGACGGTGTATCGGCTCAACAAATGGCTCCTTTCACCCTTTTGCCTTTTGTCCCATTGTCAGTGTGAAGCCAGAGCTCTGTGCTGACATATAGTTATTTTACCTCTGTGTGAGTGTGTGTGTTCACATGTGAGTGTGTGTGTGTGTGTGTGTGTGACCTCAGTGATGACAGACAGATCCTGGGCTCTCACTGTAGGATTAATAATTAGCAAGCCTCTGGCCCTCCACTGGTGTATTAGACTGCAAAGCCAAAGGCATCACACACACGTCCACACAGGTTAGGACCCATGCAGGTGGCGGTCTGTAGAGCAGGAAGCTCAGTTGCCTGGCGACAGGACATAGAGCGGTAGAGGACAGTGCAGTGGGGCGCTCTGAAAAGATCTGCCTTGTTCATCTGTCATAGAAGAGACGCATCCATCAACACGTCTTTTTGAAAATGGGCGAAGAGGTGCGAGGTCGGTGTGTGTTGTTGCTTTTCGATATGACTGTTCTGGAAGTTTTATTGGCTGAAAATAATGAAGTTAGAAAATATGTTCCTCTGTTATTTATGGTCCAAACTGGAACTACCTTTCCTTTTATTTTCACAGACTTGATTTATAATTTTAGGAAAAATAATCTCTTAACTTTTTTCTTTGCATTGACTTTTGTTTTTCAGCTGAAGCTGCATGTAGGACAGCTGGGAGGTTCAGAGGTCTCTCTCTTGGCCAAGAGCAGGATGTAAGTTTAGTTTTGTTTCAGCAGCTTGTTGTTTCTGATGTTCCCATTCAGCTTTTTCCTCACCCACCTTTTAGTTATTTGCCTTCCTTTAGCTTCATGTCTTTTTGTGAAGAGAAAACAGTGTAACATGAGTCTACTCCATGTCAGTCTATGAGTGTATTCTCTTCTGAGGGCAGTCCTCTCAGCAGGATTGTCAACATAATAGCTTCTTGTTGCTTTCAAAACCATAATATGATCCTGTAATTATAGAACGGGCCATAATTGACACACACCATCGTAAATCCACCTTTTTTAAATTCATGAGCTTTTGTACCTGTAGAGTTGCATCATGCAAGTGGAATTCAGAAAACCAGATGGAGGCGGCCTCGGCTTCGCTTTGGTTGGTGGAACTAACGGCAGCATGCTCAGGGTGAGGGATATCTGCTCTGGTGGAGTGGCCGAGCAGGACGGCCGGCTGAAAGTGGGGGATATTCTTCTAGAGGTAACCAGCCATCTATCAAGTTTACAGGGGGGTTGCTTTCATAGTGAGGATGACTGTGTTCTGCCTGTATACTCACCAGGTGAACGGTGTGATCGTGTCGGGGTTGAGCCACAGTAAGGTGGTGGATATTCTGCGTAAAGCTGAAGGCACCGTCCAGCTCACCATCTGTAGAGACATTCTGCCTCTGACCTACTCCGAGACGCCTCCGCCTCCGAACATGTCTGTTTATACGGAAACTATTTTAGCAGAGCAGCCGGCTCACGTGTCCAGCCCTGATGCCTGTTCCACACCTGATGTCATGCTGAATCAGCCAGTGGAGTATCCCCCCGGTAAGATATCCAGAAACCTTTCTCATCCTTGTCATTAATTTGATGAATTTCTGTACAGATTATATGCTTTTACAGAAATGCAGAACTGAAATTGACCACAAATTAAACAGCATGTAAGAACTCAATCAAGTTTAATTTTGTCACATGCTGACTGCTGTTTTAGAGGCGTCTTCAGATCCTGGGGTTAATAAAACAGAAGTTATTCTCACCTCACCGCCTCCTCCACCTCACAGAGTGACGGTTGTGAGAGATGAGACTTCAATAGAAGAGGTAGCACTAACAAACACACACTTTTAGAATATGGTGTTGCGTTTTTACATAAATACTTGTTTAGTTTAGATTGTGCTCCATTTCTCTTTACTAAAATCCACTAACATCTCACTCCTCTTGTCTGTTGCCCCCTCTGGCTGCTTGTCTGTGGGACAGGAGAGTTGTAATAACACCCCCTCTCATCAAGCTTGCTGCCCATCCCTCAATGTCACTGACATGTTGCATGGAGCCACTGACAGGTATTAACACCTCGAACTTTTCTTGTCCCTTCTTCTCCACCTCCTCCTGTTTGTAACACTGTAGTTTCATATTTAGCCACAGAGAGGCAGCAGAGAGCAATAAATTAAAGAACACTGGACTACAAGCTGATAACAGACTGGAAGCCAGAAATAATAAACTAAGTGAATTTTGTATCCTCAAAAAAATACAAGGCAGTAGAATTACTAGTTATGTGTTATAGTTCAACCAATAGTAATGGTTACATGGGATAAAACTCATTTTTCAATCAACTAACTGACAAAACAACAAAAAATTAGATTTTATTATAATTTACTTAAATATCTGTAAAATCTGCATGAGCACAAACACTGGCCTGGGCTGGATTGGTTACATGACATCATTTGATCCAAAGGTGATTGTTTTCCCATTTCTTTTCTGCTGAAGATACGTATGAGAACTGTTGGTTATCTCCTCACATACAGTAAATTCAAAAGGCTGGTCAGTCAAGTTTAACCTTTCCTTAAAACCAAGATTTTAAATGTTAAATTTCAACCATTGTGTCTTATTGCAGATCTTATTTATTTATTTATTTTAGATATTATTTTCCAGTGTGTTTTTAATGTTTAAACTTTTAAAAAGTTTTAAAAACCTTGTAACCTTCTTTTGTTTACTTTTTAAATGCTTTTTAAAACTTTGTAGTAAAAGATGTTTATGTATTTGGCAGATGCTTTTATCCAAATGACTTTTTTAAATTCTCAATCAATCAGGGGTCTCTGGGAAAAATGTCACCCAGGCAGGCTCATATTTCACCACTGATCCAGGAGCAACTGGGAACCGACAGTCATAAACAGGCCCAACTGATCACTTGGCCTCTTCCTTTTCTTAACTATTAGATCTTGACCCCTTACATCTTCATATATCCAGTCGCCATGGTTACCAAGGACATTATTATTCTTACAGTTCTGTTCCCTACCCACATATTTAGTCTCAACCTTTAACACAGTGTTGTAAAAACTATTTTTCAGCAGCTGAGGAAATGTTATTAAAAATAAACTTTGAATTCACAAACAGCTGCATTTAAATTCCATCATCATTTGGAAATGGTAATTTTTCTGATTAGAACTGTATTTTAGCTTCTTGTGTGCTCCGTATGACTTTCTCAGGAAGCAAATTGTGACCAAACTTTTGGACCAGTCCTGCAAAGACACCCGGAGAACCCAGTCAGATGGTTGGAGCAGTGAGGAAGATGACGTATTTGATCCAACAAATCAGGAAGTGTCCTCTCCCCAAACAGGTGCAGAGTCATCCTTCTTTAGTTCTTTTTTTATGTGTCAAAGCAAACATTTCATTTATAAGGAGCAATAAAAATAAAGAATGCTCTGCTCCTCAGGCCCACCGCTAGTATCAGAGGAGGAATTGGTCAGTCTGGCTCTCATAACTCCTGCAAAGTCCAGCCAGTATTCAGGCTCCAGGGTCAAAGCTCTCATACAGATTCTGCAGCATCAACTGGACCAGGAGGAACTGATCAAAGAGTTCATGGTGAGTTTCAGACACATCAGATCTATACAGATGAAAAAGAAAATCTAAGACTGCTTTAATGATTGTGTAATTTTATGACTTTTTTTGTGCTTATGTTCATTGCAGACTTTGGAGCATCTGAAGCCTTCTGATAACTGTTTGGTGGGAAAAGCTCCTGAGAACAGAGATAAGAACCGCTACAGAGACATCCTCCCCTGTAAGAGGAAAACTAAAAAGCTAAAAATGATCATTTATTTTTGATACTAGAGACTGTATATTTAG
Organism: Callopanchax toddi; assembly: GCA_006937965.1. Lineage (NCBI taxonomy): Eukaryota > Metazoa > Chordata > Actinopteri > Cyprinodontiformes > Nothobranchiidae > Callopanchax > Callopanchax toddi. Next base: position 527,396 of record SSNR01000024.1, read on the forward strand.
AGACATTTATAGGACAGCATGTTTGCACTTTTAATTTAGTCACCTTAAGCTGACTTTACATTTTTACTGAATAAAGTGAACCTGTTTATTTACAGTGGCTAAGTAATTTCTGCACAGTATTTTATCGTCTATGCAAGAAGTAGTAATTCACTGGTACCACACTTACAGTTTAATTTTCCTTCAGCCTGCCAAGTATGTGACGATGATGATCCTTGCAGTTATCCAGGATTTATATCTTTAATAAACGAAAGAGGAAATGATTCTCTAAACTGCATAATCACTAAAAATTACTTGGGGTGGATGCAAAAAGATGTCTTGTTTGTGTATGCGTGCATATGTGTGTGTGCTTGTTATTCTCTCAAAAATTAGCCCAGGAATGTTATTAATGTAAACTCGGCTTCCAAATGGACAAAACGTGTGTAAGATGTACAGAAGTGTTTTCTTCCCAGCCTTTCACAATGTGTGGGGGTGAAAGAGGTCAGAGTTAAGATGAATGAGTGTGATAAAAAGAAAAGTGACCCCCAGTGGAATTATTACCACTGCAACGCACCATATGCCTTGCAGCTTGTTGCAAAGGCTTTAGATCTTTAGGATGGGAAAAGGTGGTTTATTGTTTCACTATGCTGTTTGGAGCAGATTTCAAGGCCTCTTTTATTTTACCTCACTCACAAATTAGGATATTCTTTAAGTTGTTTTTTTTTCTACAGATGATAAAACACGTGTAGCCATTGGAGAGAACCAGGAGTACATCAACGCCAGCCACGTCTGCATGCGAGTTGGAGAGAAGGAGCTCTTCTACATCTCCTGCCAGGGGCCTCTGCCCTCCACGGTTCAGGCCTTCTGGCAGATGATCTGGGAAACTAAGTCTGACGTTGTTTCCATGATGACCCAGGAAGTAGAACGTGGAAGAATCAAATGTCACAAGTACTGGCCAGAGAGGCAAGGTGTACCGTTGAACACTGGCAGGTACCAGCTCCACCTGGAAAACCAACAGTTCCTGGAATACTTTCACATAAAAGTTATCCGCATGGTGGAAACGGAGGTAAAAACAACAAAGGAAGCATGATATTGTTGATGGAGAATTATAATATGTACTTGGTTCATTAATGCACCTGTCATTCCAGACTGGTGAGACCCACTTTGTTCATCACCTGAAGTTCACTCACTGGCCCGATCACGGCGTGCCGCACAGCTCCGAGCAGCTGGTTCGATTCATCCGCTACATGAGGATGGTGCATCACAAGGGGCCAATCACTGTCCACTGCAGCGCTGGCATCGGACGAACAGGAGTTCTCATCTGCACCGACGTTATCCTCAAACTCATTGAGAATGACCTGCCTGTAAGTGGAAGCCTGTTGTTTTCTCTAATATCTCACAGGTGTCTGCAAGAAGTTCAAAGCAAAAACACGTCCCTTCCAGATCCTCCCAGGAGATTTCAAGTCTTGATCATTGATTATGTTAGAAATAAATGTATCTACAGCTCACACTAAGCTGTTTGTCTGTCTTTAGATTAATGTGAGTGACATTGTGAAAGAGATGAGACTTCAGCGGCATGGGATGATTCAAACTAAGGTTAGTGCAAACAGACCAATTAAAGGTGAAAGTTAAAAGAAAAGGAAAATAGACACGTTCTTTGTCTTGTTCATTTCAGGAACAATACCTCTTCTGCTACAAAGTGTGGCTGGAGGTTCTGCAGGGGATTTTGCAGCTTCAAGGCAATCAGTGGCAACCAGAGAGTCCCAGAGACCACAAAGTAGTTTGAATGTTTCAGCGTCCAGCTCAGCTCCATGCAACACCCCGACTGCACACGTTCAACCATGTGCAGTCCGTCTCAGCAGAGCAGTTCACTAACAGTACCTTTACCTTTGGTGGACGTTTCTTTAATAGCTCTAAAGTCTGTTTGTCTCTATTTTGCTACAACGACAACTTTATTTTTTATTATTTATTGTCTGCGTGTGTCTTCTCGGTGCTTCGATGACATCAGCTTAGATCACTGGGGTTGTTTTGCCTTTCGAGTTTTAGTCATTTGCCTTCTGTTTCATGTATTTTAGTTCTTTTGTCTATAAATGTGATTTATTCCCCCCATGTATTTTAATCTGCAGGTTACATTTATTTTCAAATTTATACAGCGTGGAATTCAGAATCCGGTTATCATTAGACATCAAAGTTAGTGTTTTGTTTTGAAGTTCATGAGTCACAATATGTTAACATTTTGATTTAAGTGCATTTGTACCCTAAAGAAGGGGGTGTTGGCTAAAAACAGTCAGTTTTAGATTCATCATAGGGGAATGAAAAGAATCAAGTGCCTTGGAAAGACACACCCCAGACAGCAGGGGACAAAAAGCAAGAAACTGATTTAACAGATTGAATGTAAAGTTCTCACTCAGACCAACATTTGGTTGATCCAAACCCAGGAAGATTGCAGCTCATCGATTGGTTATTAGTTCACACACCGCTTATCTTATTTTTCTTTGTGGTTTCATTTTATACACAGTGCTATCACCATGAAAGGGTTAAGGACCTGAACCCGACTCCGATACAGATAAAGAATGATTCCTCATAACAAACATTTAGGTCAACAAATCAATTTTCAATTCACTTTTACTAAAATTTGGACATGTGAACACTGAGTATCCAGATTTTTGTAGTAAAATGTACAAAACCAATTTCAGTGGAATTAAAATGACCAGCTGCTGGGCTTTTGGATAAGATTTACTAAACAATAACATCCTTTATCTGTATTCAACAGCTATTTTAATACAAACTCAGACAAAAATGCAAAAAATATTCTAAAGTTTACAGATGTTGTACAAAGCAACAGAACTCCGCCTCCAGGTCGCAGATGGAAGGTGATTTATGGCTTAAAAAAGGTTTAAACCTCAACCTCGGATGTCACTGCTTATGAGCTTTGTTCATTCAGCTGCTAACAGACACACACACCAGCTCCTTATTGCATGCAGACTCAAAAAGTACAGACGTCCAAGCCTGCAGTTTGATCGAATTACTTGAACATGATGAAAATACGGAATGTAACAAAAAGCAACTCTTTCCCAAAGGAGGGAGGATCCGAATGTCGATTTCTTACTTGAGAACTTTTTTTTCCAAAGTGTTTGGAGCATGCTGGGAAGATATATGCTGTACTGTACTTTTGCCAATGTGGGTGGCTTTGCAGAGCCGTCAGCCTCTGTATCGTGTATGTAACGTCTCCCTGGTCAGTGCTGATCGCCTGGTGTCCAGCGATAGCTAATCCTCAGTTATGTGCAAGTTCTCTTTGAGATCCTGTTGATTAGTATTCTCAGCCTCACATCTTGGAAACGAAAGGCAAAAAGCACATTTTGCATTCATATGTGAAAACGCATCTTGTACAGTCAAGCGAGTGCTTATGCAAAAAGCATTGTGAAGTGTAATAATAACCCTTAATTGCACAATTGCTTATTTATGCTAATTTAAAAATCTTGTCACTGTTACCAGCCACTATGTAACCAATAACCGAGAACAATGTAATACCTCTCTTTAATTAAAATCTATTCTGAAACTTGTTTGCGTCTTATGCAACACATTTTACCCTTGACTCTTAACACACACCATAACTCAAGTTAAACAACGGAACAAGAGCAGCAGAGCGGGTTTTCCCCAACGGCACACAGAGAACAGAGAGCCGGGGGCGGCCCTAAATCTAATTCCAGTGCACCCCCTCCATTTTTACTGCAGGGTATACTCCCTCTTGGGTTTTACTGCAGGGTAAATAAGCTGGTCTCACAGGGGCCTTTTGTGACAGCATGGAAACACACTCTGCACACACATAAACCTGATGCTGGGGAAGCCACGGAGCTGATTTACTTGCTCACTTTTCTTTATGTCCAGTCCCTTTGCCCTTGTACATTATATCTGCTCTACTACTTTGTGATTCTCCTTGTTCAGACCTTGTAACTGCAGTAAGTTATTGCATGGACATCAAGTCAAGATATTCAAGGGCCAATCCCATTTATAGGTATTTTATTAAACAGATGATGTTCAAATCACAAGATGAGGCAAGAACTGATTTAACAGTTATAAATCAGCTGCATCAGAGTGAAATATGTTCCGTTTAGTACCTCAGTCTCACAATAAACTACATTATTATGAAGAGCTGGGATGACAGTTGTTGGTAAAGTCATTACCAGAGGGCTGATCAGTCAGAGGAGGTGATTTAAAGCCAGAGAAACATAGAAATGAGATCATATTTACTCCCTATTTAGGTCACAGTGAGACAAGAAGCTTTATTAAGTGTGTGCGCATGTGTGTGTGTGTGTGTGATTAGGAGACTGACTTATGTGCTGCTGCTAAATCTCTCCACACACACACCCACGAAGGATCTTTTGTTGCTTCACATCCCCCTCCTGTCAAATTTCACCTTTTCTTTACGAGACTTCATAAACTCCTGACAACACACAGAATTTCCATGTCATTGTGTTACCAATGCAGCTTCATCTTTCTATTCACCAGTGAATTAGGAAACACATTGAATCTGTCTACAGCAATGAGTGGGTCTTGACAACAGCACATGATCTTTTATCACACTGTAAAACTGTTTTATACATACTTATGGTTTTCATCACATCACTGAATCTCTGCTTAAACAGAGATACAGTTGGGTCCAAGTATAGCCTAAAGGTGAAAGCTAATTTTTAAAATAGATATTTTCTCAAGTCAGGGAAAATTTTCCTTATATTTAGCCCAGTATGCATCTTAGAATGTGAGTCGTGTGTGTGTGTGTGTGTGTGTGTGTGTGTGTGTGTGTGTGTGTGTGTGTGTGTGTGTGTGTGTGTGTGTGTGTGTGTGTGTGTGTGTGTGTGTGTGTGTGTGTGTGTGTGTGTGTGTGTATATGGGGCAGAAAAGTATTTGGCCGCCACCGATTCTGCAAGTTGTCCCACTTAAAGGATGAGAGAGGTCAGTAATGTTCATCGTACACTTCAATTGTGAGGGACAGAATATTAAAAATTCCAGGAAATCACATTATGTGATCGTGGTGCAGAAAATATGTATTTGGCACCTACAAACAAGCAAGAATTCTGACCCTCACAGACCTGTTACTTCTTTAAGATACTTATTTCTCTACCACTTACTACCTTTTATTATTGACACCTGTTTGAACTCTGTATAAAAGACACCTGTCCAGTGTCCACACTTTCAAACAGACTTCAACCTCCACCATGGTCAAGACTAGAGAGCTGTCTAAGGACAACATGGGACAAGATGCACAAGACCAATCTACAATAGGCCAGCAGCTTGGTGAGAATAGATTAATTATTGGGTCAATTATTAAAAAAGGAATCAATACAAGATCACTGACAATCTCCCTCAACCTGGGGCTCCATGCAAGATCTCACTTCGTGGGGTACAAATGATCTTAAAATATGGTAAGAAAACGACCCAGAACTACAGAGGGAAAACTGGTCAATGACCTGAAGAGAGCTGGGACCACAGTGACAAAGATTACTATTAGTAACACACTCTGTCGTCATAGATTAAAATCCTGGAGCACTCAAAAGGACCCCCTGTTTAAGCCAGCACCTGTCCAGGTCCATCAAAAGTTTGCTAGATACCATCTGGATGATCCAGAGGAGGAAAGGGTTAGAAAGACGATTTTGATTGTATGATAGAACTTGAGGAATTTGTTCACATACCAAATGAAAAATGTTGTATCTACATCAAACCTGTGGAACCAGAGACCAACCCTGAAGAACCTGATATGGCACCAAGCAAAACAATAAATGTAACCAAAGACTTTTTAATTTAGTTTGATTGTGTGATGTCAGAGCTGATCAACATGCTGGACTAGATCTGTAAAGGCTACAGAACCCTAACCATACAAATCTAATAATGAGGTCTTGGCATTTACAAGTAATTTATTAGTTCAGTTTAAAAACATCTGCTGGTGACCTCCAAATATAGTTGATACGTTTTACCACAAGGTAAATGTCTGTCAGCATCTAAAGCTTGTGTTGTTGTTGACTGTGTATCATGGTAATCCATCTGTGGCACTGCTGTCATCACATCCATCTGACACAAACACAGGGTTTCAATCATGTGTTTTAAACCAAAATGCCATTTTTGAGACTCTCCGTGCTTTCTTATATTTCTCAAAGGAAGAAAGTTCTGATCATTGTCTTCTATACTAAATAAACTTGCATGTGGAAAAAAATAGAAGCAGGCACGTTTTATTTGTTTTGTTACATTTTTTTTGAGCTGATGAAAACCCAGACAGAATTTTATTTGAATCAAACTGACTGTGCAAGCCCAGCTGCATTCTTTTATTGACATGTAAGTTTTTACAGCCTGTCATTTATGATGTGCATGCAACTACTTTTCATTAATTTGTTGACAAACCAATTGTTTAAAGGCATATCAAGATTTGCAGGTGAAGTCTTCAGTTTTATTTCAAAGTGCTTTGATCAATTATTTCCTCTTGAAGTTCTTTTGTTGAGTCTGAAAATAAAGAAATGAAAAAAATTGACTTTTTATTGCAGTTTACAGTTATATTCTAATATTTAAAACCACATTGAAGTAACGTGTAAATGTTCAAAGATTTAAACAGGAAATGCACTTTGTACTAAAGTGATACCAGAAAATGTACATTCATTCTGTTTATAAAGTTGAAGTGTTATGGATGTCAGAAATAGTAACACAGAGCTGGAAGAGGTCATCAGTAGCCCAAAATTATATTTCTAATAAATAAGCTCACTAAAACACAACAAAAGGAAATGATTACATGTTTAGGGATGTATTGTTTGTCCCCAAAGTTTACTAAAACTAAAGCAAATGCAGAAAAAAAATCCACACGCTAAATACAATTCATCTGCGTGTGTTTCAACTTGTGTGACTTTTAAGCAGTAAGGGGAATTTGCAACATGGAGGAACTATTAATTTATTTTTAACCACGAATCAAATAATTTTCTTCATGTATTCCTATTTTAGAACAGAGATAAACAACATGCTATAGGTTATGAGCTTTGGAGCAGCGAGTGCTGACAGAATTCAGGAACAGCTTTTTGTTTTTATTTCCATGATCACTGTTTCCTTAAATTAACATGACCTCTGCAAGAGCCAGAAAACATGAACAATTGTCAATTTTTGTCTTAGATTTTTCTGACTGTTGCCAGAGCGAGCAGTGCATAAATGTAAGTGCCACAAGGAATTAAAATGACATTTAATTGCTATTTTATAGGCTACTTGGTAACCATGCAAACCAAATCACAATCACTTGTTTAAACGATTCCTCTGTTAAAGATGCATTTGAGCAAAGCTGGTCAAAACTAAAGTTTAGAGTTATAAATGATGGCAGGGTGCTAAAAAAAGTGCTGCAAAAGGGGTTCTTTGTTTACTGACTGCTGTGTCACTGAGTGGCAAGGACGATGCTCTCTTTGTCACAAACTCCCTCCTAAATCACAGCAAGGTTGATTAACACCTGCTTTCAATTTTTCTCATCACGGTTTGGAAAGAAAAAAAAGCCTCATGCCTCGTCACGTCGAAGATGTTGCTAAATTAGAAAGCTATTAAATCAGAGGAGCAGACGCACGGTGATGCGAGGGGCATCGTTTGTCTTCATTTGACTGGGCCCTCCATGATCATCTCCGCGGGGGCGTCTAATTGAAAAAGGGCTTCAGAAATGCAATTGTTAGCAGCGATAATAATTTATTACTTTCAGCTTGTGGAGTCCTGGGAGTCATTTGTATTCATTAGTGTAAATTCAAATTATGTTTGCGATTAAAATGTGACTTTGACAGGCAGGGGGACCTCAGACAGAGACAGGCGCTGATGAGACCTTTGCTCCAGGTCAGTGCTTCCAGCATTCGCCTCTTGCTAAAGGAGCCTCTTTTGCCTCACCACCATCAATCTGTGTCTGATTCAAGTTGAGACGTTAGCTTTGATGGCCTCTGCTTAAATGTGTGTTTATGCTCTAAGCAGGCCAATTTAACCACCTTTTGAGAGATCAGTCAAACTAACTAAAGAGTCCTTCTTATCTTTTCTTTTTTATTTAGTCAGCAGTCGTTACCAGGAGGAGATCATTATTTTTCCATACTAAGAATGCCTTTTATTCCAAATGTCAGGCAGCGATTCCTTTGACGTCCAGGAGGAGATGGCAGTTAAGTAGGTCAGTGTCACTGTGATGAACATCAAGCATGGCGGGTCACTGACTGGGCTGCTCCTCCACTTGCCCGCCTGTCACAAACCAGTGAGCCAGAGAAGGCAAAGGAGCTGAGTGCTCCTTTATTGAAGCCCGGTAAATTACTCCAGCACGAGCTGTCGCTACATAAAGTGAGGAACTTTATCAGGCTGGATTTATCGTATTGACCTGACAGGTCTCTGGTGAGGACGCTCTGGAAAGGGTGGCAAAGCTGATGGTTAAAGGCTGTTCATGTTGGACTTGAAAGTGCAGACATGAAAATGTTTAATCAGTTTAAATTGATGAGACTTACACTGAAAAGGTTACAGCAGCAATGAATAAATATGATAGAATGATGATTTGTGATGTAGACGTTTGTCCAAAAATACCTTTTTTTTACTATCGCTTCATGATCGCTCCTGTTGCCACTACTAGGTGCAATGATTTGCATTTATTTAAAAATAAAAGATTCTGTGTGCTGAGGGGGCGTCAGATAGGGGCCACAACACAGAAAACATGCAAACACACACGACAGTAAACTTGTGGAAAATCCCAGAGTTTCCTCATGACCCTGTGCTGCACTTGACACGGAACAGGAGCACCGTCTTGCATCAATAGAGCTTTTCTCTTCAGTGAGAGGAAACCTCACACACAAACTGTGCATGAATACACACTCCCGGGGCAACCCCGTTAGTCCTCCCACGCTCCAGGATTCTGTAAATGTCAGAATGTGGGAGAGAGAGTTTCTCTTGGAGCGGTATGATATTTTTACACCATTTATTAATGTCGCTCTCTCTTCCTCACACACACACGCACACACACACACACATACAGTAGGTCCTAAAGACAATATGATCTAACATCAAACTGAGATTCTTCCCTGTCAGACTTTTAGAAATCACGTACTTGTTGAGAATAGTTTTCAATTTATCGGCCTGCTTTATTCACTAATGTGAAGAAATGTTTTGTTTTGACAGTTTAAAGCATCCTAACAAGATAATGATAATGATTTTTTAAAAGAATAATCACCCTTACAATCATTACACATTACTCTTCCTGTTCTAGAGTCACTATAAAACCATTAAAGCATGTGATGGTTAGACTGGAAATGAATAAATCCTAAAATCAAAAATATCAAAAGATCTAAAAAGCTAAGTAATTTTTCCAGCTACTTGATGACTTCACCTTTAATTTGTTCATTATCCATCCATCCATCCATCCATCCATCCATCCATCCATCCATCCATCCATCCATCCATCCATCCATCCATCCATCCATCCATCCATCCATCCATTTCCTTCTACTTTTCCTAGGTTTGATCACAGAGATAGCAGGCCCAAAACGAAAACCCAGATGTTCATCTCCACAGAGAAATGACCAGCTGCTCTTGGGGATCTCCCAGCTAGCCCAGAGGCACCATATAATTCTTCTGGACCTGCCTTAGGGCAAACCTATAGGAGGAAGCAACCAGGACTCTGACCCTTAGACTCTTGTATCAGTGATTTTGTGTATTTGATCACAATCCAACTTATGTGACCATAGCTGAGATTTGAAATCCTGTAAATCAAGAGCTTTGGCTTTTGGCACAGCTTCTTCTTTACCACAACAGGGCAACAATTTCATTACTGCAGATGAAGCTCATCTCCATCAAGCCTCCTCTTGGTTATCATTCTTTAATTAGAGACCAAGACATTTTTTGCTTGTTTTCTGGTTGAGAACCATTACCCCCAGGCTTGAAGGAGCTGACTGTCATCCCGGCCACTTCAGATTAAGTTGTTAACCACCCCAGTGCCCCCTGAGGGTCATGACTTAAAGACACCAGCAGAACTACATCTGCAAAGAGCATAAATGAGACCATATAGGTTCCCAGACCTGATGCCCTCCTCTGCACGGCTACACCCTGAGAACCTACCCATAAACACAATAAACAGGATCATAGAAACGGGACCATCCAGGTAGAGGATAAACCCCACTGACAACAAGCTTGACTTTAATTGTGTTCAATAGTTTAAAAAAAACATTCTGGACAGCTAAAGTGAAAAAAGTTATTATTGTAAACTTCAATCAACAAGTCATGGTCGACTTTAAACACTGGCAGCCAGCTTTCACCATTAAAACCCCATTAACTCACCAGGTTAGCAAGAAATCCTTAAAGTAATGCACGTGGAAGCTGAAAATCCTATTCCAAGCAGCATGTTGTTTGTTTTTCTAGCTTCTAGAAATGAATGTGTGTGTTCTGCTGGGACGTCTGCGGCTGGTGGTGATAAAGGTCGAAGAGGGGCCACGACAATGCCTGTCCCACTCCCCGCTGTTCCATCAGGAGACTAAACTACTAATGGCCCCCTAATGTACAAGCACCATTCTGTAGGAATTAGTCACACTTTCTTTTATTCTCTGACGCTCAAATATGTGCGTGCCTACAAACACTAAGACACTCAGAAGGGCAAATCTATAAGGCATTAGTCACAGTGGCAGCGCTGCAAGTGGCTGGATTGCAGATGAGGGCCAAGGCCAGGGGCTGGGGGTCTAAATTTTCTTGCACAAACAATGCGTGTCAAAGAGGCCCATCGGAGGATTCTTTTAGAACGAGATGTTGTTCAGAGCACAAAGGAAGAGGTTGTAACACAGATAGAGATGTGTAAGTCTAGATGAGCCCGTTGTCACGATGTCTTTGTGTTTTTTATGTGTTTCTGTCTCTTTTAAGAGTTTTTGCTTCATAAATGTACAATTATATGAGAATTGGGATGATAATTTTAGATTTTATGAAAGAAAAATACAAAACTTTTTACTTTAAAGCTTCCAGTTTTTTCAGGAAAGTGAAACGTTACAGTTTACTGGTGAGTCAAGACCTCAAGCAGGTGGAGGACAAAAGGTTCTCAGCAATCTGAGATTTATGACAGTTAAATGTCCTAATTGTTGCATAAGACATTAAATATGCAAATTTTCATTCATATTGGTGAAAGGAGGTGGTCAGTAACTCTCGTTTAAGTATAATTAATCAGAGGTAAATAAAGATAGAGTGACCCATCATTAATCATTTATAATAAATGAACACTGGTTATTTTTATTGTTTATGTATGCGTGCATTCGTGTGTGTGCGTGTGTGCGTGCGTGCGTGCGTGTGTGCGTGCGTGTGTGTAGGTGAGTAGTGAGACCTCAGCCAAACTTCCTGACATTTTCCCACAGGCATCAACAAAGTTATGAGCTGACAGTCAAAAACACTGTGATGAATTCATCCTCCCCCTTCCACCCACAGACACACACACACGCACACACACACACACACACACACACACGATCAATCACAACTCTTTTGTTCCCATCTGAAATGAAAAGTTTGAAAGAACCCTAAAATAATCATCTGATTGGACAGGAAATTTCTATTTAAAATTCAAACTCATGATGTTTTTTTTTAAGTTTCGGGGATAAATGTGAGTTTAAATGGTTGTTATAGATCTAGGTTGCCAAAAACACTTTTAAATTGTATTCTCTAATAGTGATTGAACCTCACATTTTGTGACATAAAGAGCATTATTAGAAAGCATTATCTGATCAAGTTTGATCAACTTGTGACCTCCTTAGTGTCAGCATAAACTCATGAAAATGTTTTTATGTATTTATTTACAGAATTTAAAAAAACTGTCTGTATAAATACGTTTCTAACCTACATTTGATATCTGAATACATTCTAAGAGAGAATTATAACTAATAAGGTCAGGCGTGGCTTTGAATGGCTGCAGTTAGGTTTAGTGAATGTGTGTATCAGTGTGTGTTAAAATAACAGCTTTTTTTTAATGGCTGGAAACTGTAACAACTTTGCACCGTCTGGAGGGGGATTCCATGTATATAAACAGCTCACCAGGATTTCCCTCAACATCATCTCCCTTCACCATGCGCTGGCACCAATCTGCTAATAAGACTTGACATCCAAACATGCAAAAACGCAGAGAGGCTGAGAGTTCATTCCTGCTTCTCTTGGGCGATGATAAAAACCTGTGACTGCCATCTGTATCTGAGTAAAGCAGCTCAGAGTCACTGAATTTCACCAAAGTTAGGATTTTTTTTTCAATCTATTTTAAAACTTTTCAAGATTTTGTATTCAGTGTATGTACACATTGCTCTACTATACTCTCCAGCAGTTTTTTTTTTATACCTGCTGGGCGAAGGGGAACAGTTTCCCTCACATGAGACACGTTTTCCACTGATTTAGTTGTTTTCGCTTTTTAACAGGTAAAGACCCAAGAGAGCAAATATAAACTGGAAACTTAAATGAGGAAAGCTGTTTATTGAGTGAGGGGAGGGTGGGAGGAATGCTGCAATTTGATTTCACTTTATGGTAAAAAGGTTACTCAGCAGAAGTAGCAAACAAACAAAAGAGCATCAGATCCTGCAGGACGGGAGACTTTGGGTCTAATTACACCCAACTTGCTTTTATCCAATATTACATTACTAATGCAAAAGTATTTGCAAGCATGAATCTGCAAATATCAAACTAACGCAGATGCAAAAAGTTTCAATTTTAAAATGTCTTTTGTGCATTGGTGACATGTTGAGTATTTTTTACATCTTTAACATGAAAATGAGTGAAGAGTTATTTGCCTTTATTAAAAGATTGTCTACATCTTTGTAAATTCTAAGGTGCACCTGATGATTCCACATCTGTCAGCACTTACCTCCTACTTAACATTTCTACCACGTTCTGTTTTTTTCCACTGTTACATTTATACCACAGTACCACCAAAGATGACTGCCTCATCAATCAAATTCTCTCTTTGAACAAACACACACACATTCATCTCGTTCAACATGCTTTACTTCATAGAGCTCCCTCTTCTTCCTGCAGGGAGTTTATTATTCTTTGTCCTCTAACATGTTATGAGCTCTTTTATCTTTAAATTATGTCTTTTCTTGAAATCCAGTTGTACATTTGGCACTGAGACCAAGTTTATTTGTCTTCCTTTTAGATGCTAAGATGTTCCACAGATTATATGAATCTGTCACACCTCAAATATGTCCTGAATTCTTTCTCTCCATTCTCATGAAAAATGACAAACTCCTGCAGCCAGTTTGTTCCCTGCTTTAGCGTTTATTTTTATGCATTTTTAGCTGGATCTTTGGCGTGTTGCGATCATGTTGGGGCACTAATGCAAAGCGTTAGCAGCAAGCAGGTCGCTGATTGTCGTCTTGAATCCTCTGTGCTGTTGGAGGCCTCTCTTTTCCCAGCTCCGCTCCTCTGAAGCCCTGTGGGTGTGTTTTAGAGCACGCTCAGCAGGCCACTCTCAGTCACAAAGCCCTCTTCTTCTACTGTGTGAGGCTGCCAGCTGGTGAGAGTGGGCAAAGTGTGTATGAGAGTGGTAGAAAATGTACATGCAGGGCTTTATCCTTCCCTCCCTGCACTGCTGACCTAACTAGGAGAAAAAAAATTAAACACACTGACTTGAAGAGAGACATGAAAGACTTTTAAAGTAGAATAAATCAACAAGCTGCACTCATTAGACCCAACACTACAGGGACTTTTTGAAACTCCCCAGTAGGAAAGAAAAGTTTGATAAAGCTCCTCCACTCAGCAGCAGCCTCACAACAGACAATAAATGCACATAAAACACAAAGACAGGGAAACAAGTGCTGGTTTTGGGGTTTCAGGAATCCAAATTAACTCTGGGTCATGTCATGAGAGTTGCTGAAGTAAAGCGCAAGAAAACAAAACGGGTGAATTACATCACCTTTCTGGAGCAGTGGGCAAATCAGCCATTCTCATGGGAACTCAACTGGTCCTAATGACCCACCCGACTCAAAAATAAAGGCTGTGCAAACTGTTCTCAGAGTTATAACTGCAGCGTGAAAATGAAAAACTGTTTCTCCTTTTTCTCAAGAAACGGATGCTGCTCCAAGGAACTGGCTCAGCTGTATGCTGTGAAGGAAAGTGGTTAATGAGCATCATCCTCCAGTTCAGTCCAAATCCTCAAGAGGCACCAGTGGCCTCAAGAGCAGTGCATCTGTCAGCTGTCATCTCCATTAAAGTCCAACTTCCTTCCTCCCAGGGACGGTGCAGCAAGCAGCCAGGTTTCAGAAGAAAGACGCTGTGGTGCTCATCACACGCTGCTCCGATGATCTACAATGGAGACGTGATGCTGCAGAGATGGGAGCTGCTTGAGATGTGGCTGAAATCAGAACGTCAGCAAGAGGCACTTATTTATATTTGATAGAACAGTTTTACAAAACAATCAAATAATTTATTTCAGAGCAATAAACAAAAATACTGGTTATGTGTTGTATGAAAGTATAAAGTTCTTTGTTTTCTTGTTTGTTTTAATGTTTTTTGGGGGGTGTCATAACTATAATTAGAGACCAAAATCAGTGATGGTAAAACAAATGTAAAAAGCATATATCAGTGGGTTTTTTATTATAGTTTTAAGAGATTATTGTTGATTATTTCTTTTTATCTATGTAATTAAACTTTATCCTATACTGAGACCTGTGATTGATAAACATATTTTATTTGGCTTAGAATTATAGGACCTCAAATACATAAGAAATAAGCTAATTTTCTTATATTAAATATTTAAAAATGTTAAAACAAATATAATTGTTTATTACAAATCCAAGTCTTCCTCCAGTAAACTACAGGTCTAAGTTAACCAGAAGAAAATATTTTAATACAAAAAAAGGTTTTACTCTGAAAGCAAATAAAAGATCAACTAAATCAAAGTGAGAATCTCTAGTGGGGATATTCAGGCTCTTGTCCTGGTTTTTAAACGGCAAAAAAAAAGTTTACTTTTATATCTGATGTACACAGAAATAATAGAATAATCTATGGCTGTAGTATTAAAGACCAGTATTTCTTAAATTGTGAGTCAAAATGAATAAACATTAAGGAAACATATGAACAAAAGTTGCTTCCTGTGGTAAAAACAGACAAACGTCTGGAGGAATTTTACTGGGATCCATTTTCTGTTGAGCATGCTTGTTGTGGTTGGCCAAATTGTAGGGCAACAACACAGTATGTTCATTTTCAAAGTCTCTCCAGCTGATGCCGTACTATTAAAGTGGGCTTTTACTTTGTTCTATTTAAGGAGACGCCTGAAGGCTGCACTGGCTATTTGCTGAACAGAGGTTAGAATTAAGCCACTCTTTCAAGATTTACCAAAACAATTCCAGTGACATAACAAGATGAAGCCGACTTATTGAGGCTGATGAATAAAAAGAACCAATATGAATCCAGAAGACGTGCTCAGCTGGCTGAACAATGAACCAGGCCTTTTGACTCAGGAAGCATACGGAAGCACTTCAGGGAGAGGATCCTGCTTGGTTTCGGTTTTCTCTCCCCAAACCATGATTATTCTTTTGAATTTCACCCCATCAAAACGGCACTCAGACCTCAAGGCACCACAGAAATCCTCTGGGTCTGTCATTTGCATTTTAGGATTTGTGGGCGCACGTTTGAAGATGTCCGGATCAAACGCAGTATTAAAACATTGCCCTCTGGCCCCACACATAAAGAAAACAATTACATCAATGTAAACAATCCAAATGATTTACAGCGCTATGATGAGCAATGCTACTAGTTCATTTAGCATATTTTGATGAAAGATAATGAGCATTAAAAGGTGTTCCTTCTGTTGTTGAGCGGTTGGTTGAGTGGTTTCTCCTCTTTTTAAATTTATGATTTATCCAGTGATTGCACAGAATTTGTCATCTCATTCATACAACTGAGACATTTCATTGATTCTCTACAGAATTGCAAAGTTTCTGACAGGATTTAGCTGATTTTTTTTTTTGTATTCCTCTTTATCTTTGTGAATTCTGTGGTCTGATAAAAGATATTTAACCAGAAACCAAGCAGATCAGCTGCAGTGTTAAAAGGCTTTAACATCAAATTTTCATCAAGTCTGACAAATAAAAATACAGTTCAGGGCCAAGTTAAGTGTTTTCTTTGCCTCAAGGATGAAAATCTTGTGCTATGACTCGACATTTACTTTCCAAATGTAAACATGGTTTGCTGACAAATCCGCGATCAGCTTTGACATAAAAGACGCTGAAAGAAGCATCCTTAACAGAAGCTGCTACATAAAACTTCAAACTAACACAAACACGTTTGTGGAAATCTGAAGATTTCAAAATAGAATCTGCAGGTTTAAGGACAATGGATTAATATTTTCCAATTCATTAAATAAAAATCCTATAAGATGAGTCTCCTTTGGGATGACAGCTATAACAAATTCCATGGAGAGGCAAAAATCTTACAACAGTAGATAAAACTTTATAAGTCAACATTTCCAGCATTGTCTCAGTCCTCCAGAACTCCGGCATGATGTGGCGCTGCAGCTTCTGAGCTAAAAAGAGAGATGAGATAATCTGGCATTGGTGGAGGTCTGCTATGGAGAGCGTATTGTCTCTGATGAAGCTAATAAAGTCCAGTGATGCGGTCTGATCCCTGATCCTTGGCCCAGCTCCAGACCGGGCATACTGCTGCCGTCTCTTCACTTATCGTCCCCCTCCTGACTGTGACAGGAGGGCTTCCAGGAGCAGCTTTGATCACTGTCTGCCTGTCATTTAGCATTAGTCACCCTCGGGTTCGGGGAGTCCTCTTTGGGTCAGCAATGGACCGGAGAAGAGCTGAATGGCTGGGGAACAATCAGCTCTGTTTGCTGCAGCAGGCGTCTGAGTATTAGCTGACATACTCTGGTGTGTGCCGCATGTCTCACCCCTGACACTGTCACCAACCAGTCTGCGCTCCCCTTACAGCTTTATCTCCCTATTGTGGCCCCACACCTCTGGTGGTGAGCTCATAGCTACTGCTGACACTTACATACAGTCATTTCCTCATGATTTAAGTGATATTTAATGGCTTTTCCAGGGTAAAACTCTTACACAAATGGTGACAGCATGCATCAACACCCACTGCATGTGAAGGTAAAACTTAGGGATTCACTTTAAATAAAAACTGGCTTCATTCCCACACCATTACGATCACTATACTGTACCGAATGTTGTTTCTGCTCCAGGGTTGTTTGGTAGCCAAACATGACATCAGACATCTCCTGCTCAAATCTAACATCTGTCTATACCTCATGTCTGAAGTGAGCAGGAGGTAGACGAAAACACAGAGAGAGGAATGTGCATTTATGTGATTTTTGTTCAGATATAAATGTTTTCACTGAAGAAATCTGGAGTTCACGAAGGCTGAGGCTTTTCAGTTTAAGTATACCGTGGAGTTCATTTATGATGCAATTAGAGGTTAAATAACATGAAAACCTAATTAAGGTGGTCACACATGTTCAGTAAAACATCCAGCCCAGTATCCCTGCTGCAATTCAATGACTTAATTGTAAATTTAGTCAATAATGAACATAGATGGGATGTTTTGTGAAAATGACACCTTTTTACTGCAGAATTCATAAAGTAAAGTCAGGATGTCCCATTTACAGGCACTGTTGTGTGTAATTTTGCTGCAGAAACTCAATTTGCTTAATGCAAATATATTAGAGGGAAATCCTTCTAAATCTTTCCTTCTGCGTCATTAACTTAGATTTAAACGTTACTCTGGTTCGTGTCATTGTTAGTCAAAGTTACAAGGAGTCACAGAGAGGCTGAAATGTGGCTCCAGAGCCACAGGTTGCACACCCCTGCACAAGGACAGTTGTTTGTTCTGGCTTCACTCCATGTGATGCAAGACAATCAAAATGATTTTCACAGCACTTTCTGCATGCAAACATCCCAACAATATGCCCACTGATAGAAGATAGACAGTGCTGATTTAATAAGACTAACAGAAGCACTTTAAACTTTCATACAGCTAAAACCTGAAATCTGATGGTGAAGGCTAGTTGATTTTCCTTCTTAAAGGCTACAGTTTGCTATGACATTTCCATATTGTTTGTAACAGATCTTGTTTTTTTCCCATTGGATGTCTGTTCCATTCCAAGGATACATTCCATTTTTGTTGCACCTGTAGTCTGATCATGATGTAAAGTTTAGCTTCATTCTAATGTTTGTGTATCAGCACACACACAATAAAGTCAGAATGAAAAGTTAAATGGAGGTATGGATGAAGATGATTATGGGAAATAACTGCAGAAAAGTATTTTTCTTTTCATCCCAACCTGAGCTTTGTTTTGCCTTTCAGTAATCAGTCACTTACCACCACCGACCTTCTGACTTCCTGAAACCTGCCAACATGACATCACCTGAGCAACGGTCACGTTCAATTAGAGCTGGAGGCTCAACAGGAGGCCTGAACCCCCACTAGTGGGAAATACACATCTCACTTTCTGCTCTGAAAGTGGATTTATTGGGAAATATCACACACCGTCTCGCTAAATGACTGAGACAGAAGCAAATTAGAGCATGGGTCAACCTGACATATCCATCAAGCTATGAGTAGCCTCTGCCATCGTATCCATAGAAAATATTTGCTTTCTTTAGAGTCTGGGGTACCATGAACCTTTAGGCTATTGAACAAAAGTTAGTTGAATACTGTATAAATCTCATCAGGATGATGCTCTAAATGTGTGTGGGCATGTCGCGTTCTTATCAAATATTAGTCTACACAAACGCACAACATCCAGAAAAACCTATCTCTCCCCCGACTCAGAGCTCAACTTTAAAATAAATAAAGTTTAAGTGAAAAGGAAGTGACAAATGAGTGTCTTTTGATTTGTTTCACATACACACGCTCGTTCCCAAGTGTTACATCTCTGCTTTCCTTCCGTGTTTTGAAACCAATTCCCAGACCTGGAATTAAACCCTGAATTTCTCGTGGATTTTGGGGATAAACACAGTGTGGTCTGTCACAGAGGTGGAATGCGTCCTGTTCTTTTTTTTGGACACGGTCACCTAGCAAAGGCATATCACTCATGCCTCGTTGTAAAATCCTGATAATTAAAGGATTTAGCCAGTGTAATTTCCTCCATCGTGGCTGAAGCCCAATGGGGTTTCAGGGAAGTCTGCAAAGGTGAAGGTCATGGACCTATGGGACGTGTTCAGGAAGTAGAAGCACACAGTGTTGCCTGTAATGAATATCATGGGTGTCAAAGTAAACACAACACCACCGGTAACGGCTCAAGTCTCTCATTCACCTCAACTATGTCTCAATCCACACACAAAAAAGAGTAACTTTAAGAATAAATACCCCTTACATGACTTGTGGACCACAAACACACACAATGATTTGTTTTATTAGTTGATGGATATAATGGGAAGATGATGTTTTTATGAGCAAATTTAATTGTCCTTTGAAATATAAAAGTAAAGACAATATGTCAGATGTGGGATTTAAAACGCAGACATTCATTTGTATTTATTTTCTCACCAGAACCAATCAGCCAGCCTGTCAAGTGGTTTGAGCTGTGCTCAGAGAAAACAGTCAGCCAGTGAGGTCTTAAACACAATACGTCTTTCTGTGTCTTGCCACGGGCTGTGCAGACAGAAATGAACCAAAGTGAATCTGAAGCAGCCAATTAAACATGAAACAATATTCCCACTGTGAGTTGCTGTTCTGCAGGTTCATTTTTCCATGAACGAAGTCAAAATGCAACATGAGGTGAAACCATGAGATTTCTTTCCATTTTTGTCTTTTAAATCAAGAGGTCTCTATTAGCATTTTGAATTTTTTACATAAATGACCACCTAAGAGTTCAGAGGGCTTTTATCTGAAATCTAAAAGATAGAAAAACACAAAACCAGTTGTTGAGACAAATTCAGAGCAGAAAAAGAAATATTTGGTTAACTCGGCAGCAAACGGTTGGCGGTTTTGGACCGATCCAAGCTGAAATTGGGGGGAACAGCCGGCCTTTTGTTTGTGGACAGAATGGTGCACTCTGTGGGGTCACTGTTGGGGGCTCAACATCACAGACACAAGGGCACACACACACACACACACACACACACACACACACACACAAATACACGTGACTCCCTGCACATGCATGCACACACAAAAACCATAACATTCCTCTGCTTCTATGAATGTTTTATTAACCATGTGAATGGGCCACAGAGTTACACCCCCTACAAGCATAACTACAGTCTCCATAGACACACACATTCATGCTCTTTCTCACAATCAAAACAAGCAGAATGGATGACTTTCACATAGGATTCATGGTCCTTAAAAACCTACAGCCTGTGTCTGAATCTGGACACAATCCAGGATCCAGGTTTGTGTTTTAATAAACATTTAGCTTACTTTTTGTGCCATTTTTACTGCAAATGCCAGGATGTTTCTGCCATACTTTAGGATAATATTATTAAAAGTATAAATACTTACGTTCAAAGTGTTTGCCTTGGTTTGATCACACACACACACACACGCGTGCACACACACATCAAATTTTCTCCTCTTGAAGATCAAAACCCCAAACAACACATTTTCAATTACCATGTCAAAAATGCAATGAGGTGTTTTAAATTTGTCTGACTACATGCTATTAGTACATTAGTCAATGAAAGATAGCTGACCAGTACCACACTTCCTGTTCCCACACACACACACACCTCAACAGACCCCCGCTGCTGCTGCGCTCTGAAAGTCTCACCCGACACCCTGTGAAGGTGTTAACCCAGCAGCATTTCCAGAGCCATCACTCCTTGCGCCACACACAAACACACAGCAACATTAATTCCTCGTGCTCCTCCACACCCCCACAGAGAGCAGAATGTAGCTCCTGTTTGGTTTGGACCTCCGTGTTGAACCAATGGAGCACAGTGTGGTCCTGTAACACAGCCTGAGTGGTCAGATACAACAAGCTTCACAGTTCAGTGCTGCTGCAGAGATCAGCGTCCAGCATTTAACCAAGGTTGGTTCAGAATAGGTTCATAAAGGAAACCCAGACATCCCTCTTCCTTATTCAGCTCCTCCTGGGATCCTGAGGAATTCCCAAACTAGAGAGGATATATTCCCTCCTATAGTTCTGGGTTTACTCCCTCCAGAAGGAGGCAAACAGGCATCCTGATCAGATGCCTAAACCACTTCAGCTGAATTCTTTAGATGATGAGGAGCAGCAGCTCTGAGCCCCTTCAAGAAGACTGAGACCAAACCAGAGGAAACTCATTTCACAAACTATGAAAATTCACATGTCATGACTTCAGATCAGGGTTGGAACAAATTTGAATATTCTTTTTTAACAGTATGTTGCTCATTTATCCTTGTTTAGAATTTTTAGGGTTGAAAACATATGTCCAAACTGTAAATGAACTCAAGGGTTTGACACCTGATGTGAGCAAAAATATGAGAATTAAACTAACAATCGATAAATCACTAATGCATAAGGTTTATTGTGTTAATCAGTGTTTTTAATAAGATGGAATCTCTTTCATGTTTTCTTCTTCACACTTTTATGTTAAGAGGCTCCCCAGAACTCTTTATTTCAGACATTATTTTAACTCTTCCTTTTCATTATCTCTCTGAGATGCTGATGTTTTTTCCGAGAGCTCTTTTGCTTTTTGTTCTTTTCTCATGTATTACTGTGTGCTACCTCAAATTAAAAGCAACCAGACAGTTGCATGTTTTATTGCTTGTTATCATCAACAAATAACAGCTCACTGTTCGGTGACTAGTTTTCAAAAAATATTAACTTCCAGAGAAACAATGGCACATCTTCTAATACTGTACAACCACAACTCCTGATTTACAGTGTGGTCACTCTGAAGCTTTTTTACATTTTATTTTCTTTAATTTGTTTTCAAAGATGACTCTCAACCAATGAAAAAAAAGAAAATTGCATGTATTTAAACAATAACCACAGCCATTACTCATGGTTTGTTTTTCATCCCAGTATAAGTCAACAGCTTATGGGAAAAACCAAAGAATCCAACTGTTTGTGTGCTATGACGAAACCATAAAGCATGCCACTTCATCCAGCTACTCCACTGTCACAAAAACACATACACACACTCACCACAAACACACACTCTTTCAAAGACACCATGAGAGTAGTTCAGATTTAAGACCTGTCGCTGGTGTGGAAAATGGTGAAAAGGAGTATTCTGCAGGGCCCTTGGGGGCCTGAAAGCTACTAAGTAGCTCTCTCTGTGTGTTTGTGCAGGCATGTGTCCGTGCATGAGTGTGAGTGCACGCACAGATGGAGTGTGAGTGTGTGTGTAGCGGAGGAGAGTGACCTGAGAGGCCCAGCTAGTTACAACCTCTCTGCAGGAGACCAACCACTTTCACAAAACAAGCATTGTTGGCCCAGAACCTCAGACACCATGAGAAACACTGTACGCACACAAACACACTAAAATACAGACACGCTGCAGACAAAGCAGTGAGTTAGAAACCCATGTCCTGTTTGCGGTGAAGAAGGTCCCTCAAAGTGTTTCACATTCACACTGCAGTCGTTCAGCGTGAAACACACGCTGGACAAACTGTGGAGTTAACAATAGCCCTTGGGTGGTTGGTCAGACTATTATTGTAGGTGTTTCTATGCTAATTATGTGTGACTGAGAACATGTCAGAAGCATTTACTGGAAATGATGTGGTGGTCTGGAAAACGTGAGATGGAATTACTTTTCCCACAAAAGACAAAAACCATTTGTTGATTTGTTTTTCTGGACAAAACAGTTTGAAATCTACTGATTATTCTTCCTTAATGCTTCCTAAATAAATGAAGCATCATCTGAGAAGGAGAGAGAGGCAGGTCAGCATCATGACCTCCACTTCAGCTCTGAGCTCTGCAGACCCCGTTGGCTGACTGGGTTGTACGTCAGCACCCCTCGCCCCTCCACTAGAACCCCCTCAAGCCTCTGGCGGTCACACAAGTGTGAAAGTAGCAGCCCCAACTGTTACCCGGACCAACCCACTCAGCATCCAGGTCCCTCACGCACAGTCCGACAGAGAGGAGGGAGAGTGCGCACCAAGCGGGAAGGAGGGAGCCTTTGCGCAAAGCACTTCAAGTGTGGATTTGGCGTCCTTTTGGAAAGTTTGGACTTTTTTCTTTCTTTGGAATTCGATCCTGAAATCATCTCATTGTTTCACTGACAGAATTCAACATGATTTCCTCGCACCTGCTCCTGCTGACTTTGAAATGCGTCCTGGCCGCAGCGTCGCTCACCGAGGACAGCAGTTTCCTCCAACCCTCAAGCGAGCTGGATGAGGACACGGTCTCTCAGCATATGTACAGACTGTACGAGAAATACAACAGGGGGGGCCGCCTGAAAGAAGGGAACACTATCATGAGTTTCAAAGCCAGACAAGGTGTGTGAATAACCTGCAACAAATAATGCGCATGCAAGAGCGCGCAGACTGTGTGAATGTTGGAGCCAAAAATAGCGTCCGATTCTGAAAAAAGAGGAAACAATAGATGCACAAGTCAGAAATGTCCTCTAATTCTCTTTCCATGGATGGTTATTAAAAGTGTGCGCACTTGGCGGCGCGGCACCGCTCAGCCTGAAGGCTCCAAATAGGTCGGATTGCTCCGGATCAGTCTGAGAATGCATTCAGATGGTTTTAGGACGCTGGCTCTCTGGAAGCAGCGGCGCCACTCGCGCGCAGAGTCTGATCAATTACCTCAGACTGACGCGCAAGAATGCATGTGACTCCCCCGGCGAGCCTTGCGCTGTAAAATACAATACAGTAAAACCTCCTGCATGGCGCAGGGTCATGGTTCTGTGTTCTGGTTTGGTCCTAATGGGCAGGAATGACCGCAGGTTCTGGATTCAAGAGGTTTAAAGCGCAGTAATTCCTCTGTCTGCTGCTGTTTTTATGAACACAACTCACAGACATTTATACCCCTATAGTTCTCAGATAGCATATCACAACTCCTGAGTATTTTCACAGCAGAGGCTTGGTGTAATCTAAGGAGAGATGTAAGAAAGTGCTGAAACAGTTGATCATGTCTGTGTCTGAACAGGAGGTTCAGACTGTGTTAAGCTCAAAGGGGAACTTTAAGAGAACCCGGGGTAAACATTTCCATATGCAGGCCGAAATCGAGGTAATGTATATCTCATGAGTCCGTTTATACTTCCGCTGAGCTCTTATACAATGAACAATAACTCTGCTGTTGAAGTTAATGTTGATCATGAATATGCAGCTCTCTGCTCCAGACTCCCCCACCACCCACAACACACCAGACAGGAACCAGAGTCTGGTTCCTCTTAAGGGCACCTTCTGAAATCCTACCAGGAGCTGCAGCTCAGCTCACAACACAAGGAAAAGTATTTAAAAGTCCCCATTTTCAGGAGAGTTTAATCACAGATAAGTGCTTTTGGCTCAGTGTTAGACCTCTTTTTAAACTCATTACTGTTGAATTTGTTTCCTTTATTGTAGAATTTTTACCTGAAATTCCCAGCGTGACGAAGAGAGCTCCAATAGCTGAGTTCAAATAAGGTTCAGTTCCTGGTTGCTACTGGCAAATGTTTCTATTGTCTAAGGCGTTTTGTGACCAGAAGTAATTTTGGCTAATTTATTGATACAAAAATGCAGAATTGTTTCCATGTGAGGCTTCAGCAAGAAATGAAAAAAACAAATAGTTTATTGGTGTATCATTTATCTGTTTGGCTGTTTGTCTCTGCAGACCCTGCTGACCCCAAGAAAACGTTCCAACTCAACCTAACAACCCTCCAGAACTCAGAGGTCATCCTCTCTGCCACATTCCACTTCCTGCTTGATAAGCACACACATCCAAAACAGTGGTTCTGCAAACGCTTCAAGAGCCCATTGTGTCGCTCTGCAGCCATACACCCTTCTCCGTCCATCAGCTTGCTGCTTCACTCCGTCTCCTCCGAGCCAGAGGTCAGATCTGGGTCAGTAGGGTCACTTCTTGGCAACGTAACCTTCCACCCCCACAGGAGAGGGGTGTGGCAGATGAAAGATGTGACCCAGGTCATTAAGGCAGCACGAGACAGGGGTCAGCTGCTGGTGTCAGTTGAAATGGAGCAACAGCGCCACAGAAAAGCAGAGGAGGTTCTGTCTGCTAATAGTGTGCCCTACCTGTTACTGTACACTGACGACCGAGCCTTAACAGAACCCAACAGCGTGGCCGCGAGCCTGCAGAGGTACGACCCATTCAACGAGGGGCCCAACTCCTCAGTGAAGTTGAAAGGACGCGTGAGAAGGGAAGCAAATGTGCTCTCTGAGTCCATTCAGGACAACGAGCTGCCTGAGGTCGAGTACAAGCCCAGTGAGTACAGGAAGGAGGACCTGTGGGACAGCGACTGGTACCTCAAACCAGAAAGGAAGGAAAAGAAGAGGAAGAACCATGAGGATGGAGGATTGAAAGATGTGCATCAAGAAGCTGAAAGAACATCACAGCTGATCAAAAATGACGATTTAACTGCTAAAAACTTTAAAGACACTCACACACTCAGTGTGAGTGAGAAGAGAAAAAACGAAAGGAGGAATGAGGGGAAAGAAGGGAAGAAACACAAGGAGAGTGCTAAAGCTCAGTCTCCTCTTCTGAGTTTTGATGAGCAAACGATGCGTAAGGCCAGGAGGCGGCAGTGGGGCCACAGCCAGGACAAACGCTGCTCCAGGAGGAACCTCAGAGTGGATTTCGCAGATATTGGTTGGAGTGAGTGGGTCATAGCTCCCAAAGCTTTTGATGCCTACTTCTGTTCTGGCACATGTGGTTTCCCTATGCCACAGGTAGGAGCATTATATAACTGTCATTTATCTTCACTATCAACCAGAATAAACAGTTTCCAATTACTTTAAAGGATGTTTTATTTATGCATCTCCTCCTCTTTAACCAGGTGCTGAGACCGTCTAACCACGCCACCATCCAGAGCATCGTACGGGCCGTCGGGATCATCCCTGGGATTCCTGAGCCCTGCTGCGTCCCAGAGAATATGAGCCCTCTGGCTGTCCTCTTCCAGGATGAATCCAGGAATCTGGTGCTGAAGGTTTACCCCAACATGTCCGTCCAGTCCTGCTCCTGCAGATAGGAAGATGGTGAGGGAAGAAGAGGACCTGAAAACAAATGAGACAGAACTTGTTCATCTGTTTGGTGTTTTTATCAAACCGAGAAACACTCTGGTCAGAAATATTCCTTAAGGAACACAAGCTGAGGAGAAATCCCTTCTGTCTCTGGCGTCCTGCAGCTTAAAGAGACAAACTGTCTGGTGTCTCTGTAGGCAGGACAAATACACGTGAAGCCACATGTCTAAGAAGCTCTGTAGATTTTGTGTTGTTTGTAATGATACTGTGGACTCAGTAGAGGAAAAAGCATTTATGGGATGTGTTTTTATGATTATTATTAACAGAAAGTGGTTCAGACAGCTCACAGTGAGTTCATGATTGTGTTTTCTTTGAATACAAAGACTGTCATTTTTAATAAAACTTTATAATGTGGTATAGCTCATAAGGAGAAAATGAAACATATAAAGATATTTGCTGTTTCATTTTACATGCAATATTCTTTAATTAGCATGACATGAAAGTTAAACTGCATTCTTTCATTTTATTTTATCTTAAAGAACAGGAGATTGAGAGCACATGGAATGACTTTACCCCTTTTCTTTGAGAATATAAGAATAAAATCATAACTATTTTTCTATTTTGAATGTGAAATTTGGTTTAAGATAGTTATAACTAGGCTGTGTATCACTATATTTAGATGAGACTATATTTTGTATATGTTTATTGTTTAAATTATGAAAAGTTAGTCTTCTATTAGTTGGAATAAAAAAAGAAATGTAATCAAAAGTTTTTGCTCTGCAGGACGTTTATTATTGTTATTTTATTGGGAACTAAAGTTAGTTGTGGGTAAATAATCAGTCAAAGGAAAAAGGGCACTGCTGTTTTAAATTTGTACAAAAGCAGGAAGGTTCCCCTCAAAAATAGATTCCCTCAGAACCCCTTGAACTGATTATTACTCCACACCAAAGGCTCCTCTGTCCTGCAAAAGGAGTGATGGATGTGGCTGCTGTGGATTCATGGTTGATGGAAGAAGTAGGCTTTCACCAATCAGGACTTCAGCCTCTCAAACTTCAAAAACACGATACTTCCCCTTTTCTCTGCCCATTTAAAGGCGAAACAATTCAAAGTGTTTTTCCTTTCAATGGCTGCTCCTGACAGATGTTCACAGACAGATGATCTTTAACTTCACTGCTTTTTGCTTTTACTCAAAAAGAGAAGAAAATGATGGAAAAACGCCCAAACATTGAGTCAAACTGACAGAGGAAACCATTTGGTTATTAAAGTTTTGACTTTTTTTTCTCAAGCCTCTAAAAGTGGGAGGGTTCAACATCTGTTTGCAACAATGAAGTACTTTGAAGTTTGAGACAACTGGAGAAAAACTTTGTCTGAAAGATGAAGACTTCAGTTTGGGGGGAAAAGTAAAATATTGAACCTTCGTATTATTTACACCAAATGTTATTAGTATTTTATCATGTGTGCACATAGTGCTGTAGTATTTTTCTCACCAAATTTGAACATTTATTTGAATGAAGGGACAGATGAGGACTGAATGAATTCCTCCTCAGGCTGCAGGATGATGGAGGTCAGAACTGAACCGAGTGTTTGGTCCGTATCTCACCTGTGCAGGTTTACCCAAATAGAGTTTTTATTCTTTCATTTGTACCTGTTCAGGTGTTCCCCTGACATATAAAAACCATGCTTGCCCTAAAGAAATATTCTCCACCTGTCTGCAGCTGGGAGGAATGAATGAACCTCTAACTATATAAACAGTAACTTAAATCAGAGGCGGTTGGTTCTTGGTGATAAAAACTTTATTGTGGAATTCAGTATATGCAGCCTTACCTCAGCGGACCAGTGGTTCCATCATGCTCTTGGTGTGTCTGACCAAGTTTTTGTCTCCATGTTGTTGCTTTATCTTCTGCCCATGTCTTGTCAAAGGCCCAGTG
This sequence comes from Callopanchax toddi, assembly GCA_006937965.1. Lineage (NCBI taxonomy): Eukaryota > Metazoa > Chordata > Actinopteri > Cyprinodontiformes > Nothobranchiidae > Callopanchax > Callopanchax toddi. Next base: position 555,343 of record SSNR01000024.1, read on the forward strand.
TTTTCCTGCCTTTACTTTGCTTCTTGCATCGCCCCTCATGGTCACGGATTGATAACTTTTATTTTAAATTTTTTTCACGTTTCATTGACCCATGCTTGACTAACCCCAGAAAGATTCTGGATTGGATGTTTTCGGATTTGCCCTGTATGTGTATCGAACTGGATAAGGATTACAGATCTTTAGCTGTAAATTACAAAGGTAAATATCAGAGATCAGTTTTGTGTCCAGTTGTTGCCAAGAACATTTAATAAACCAGCTTTTACAGATTTCTGCTGCAGAGCAGAGAGACTACGCTGGGTTCCCTGCTACCTTTTTATATCAATTTAAATGCATTTATTAGATTCATCCATTTCCTGAGTGATTACTCCAGATTAATTCTGTTTTCTTCATAAGTTGACAACTGGTTAACATGAAACCAACCAGCAAGATTCAGTAATGTGCAAATCATTTATCACTTATTAGTAAAATATGTTCTTTTACACTATTTGTAACTCATACTGACAACAGAGTATCTCATAAACATGTTTACCTTTCAGATTTAGCAGTTTTAAGGGGTTATTTCCTCCTCCTGTTCCCATTCTCAACTCAAATCTAATTTTTATGATCCAGAATCTTATTTCAAGGGACCTCATTTAGCCAATAAATCGGTTTATAATCAACCATGATTTAGGATGGAAGGGGTTGAATTCATGTATTTTAAATTAGGATCTCTGTTCCTTCTTCCCTGATGTGATTAAATCCCATCTGAGTGAATCAAAGGATAATATTACAATAAAAATGTGACAATAATGAACCATTACCTGTTATGAAAAATCTAATTGAAGTTCAGTTACATAGATTCTATGCAAAAACAAAGGTTTGTGACTATGTTGATGAGTTGCTGAATTAAATAATGTGATGCTGAGACAATCTGAGACCTTAAAACACATTTTAAAATGATATAATCTGATCAGGAGTGGGAAAAAATCCTTAGTCCGTGATTCAGTTTTCTTTATTTTGTGCTGGAAATGTCTAGCGATAAACACAGCTCTTTTATGAATGCACTATGTTAAGTCCAGCAGCCATTTAAACGACGATGACGGGTGTAATTTAGGTGATTATAAACCATGTTTGAATTACGTTGTAACTTCAAAGTAAGCCAGCTCAGCTGGAATGAGAACATCCACATTTATTTTTTTTCTAATTTCCTAACTGATCCCTTGAAAGTCTGAACAGTCAGTCTGCCACGAGAAAGTGAACTTTGTGTCAACCGCAATCACACTCAGAGGAGAGTGCTTCCAGTGATGTGTTCCAGCCCAGAAAACCACAGTGGCTCAGGCTGATGGCCCAATACGTCTGAAAATGAAACGAGGCAAGTGGGGAAACCAAGAACAATATTTGTTTTTCCATATAATGATGGTTCAATTAAAGGAGAGCAATAGAACTGTTATTAGACAACAGAGGAGTTTCTGTTTCTGAATGAAATGGCTGCATGATTACAGAGCAGGAAGACTTCAGCTGTGCAGGATGTAGCTTTATTAGAACGACACACTGTCTCCTAATCACTCATTCATTTATGTGAGCTTGTCGTTACTGAATTTAAAATATTGTTTTATTCAGCTAAGGAGAATGAAGTTACTATGAAAAACATTATAAATATCAATGTCTTCCTTTAGTTTTTTATTGAGTTTAGCCCAAGTTACAAAACATGTAAGTGATTATTTCTAACTAATAATTATCTGTGATTACATGGAGATCAAATTTCCAAAGAGAGCATGACTCGACTCACCCAAAAGCTGATTATTTCAGCGTGTGGATACAGGGGAACTTAGTCAAACAGGTGCACATCAAGTGTGTGTGTGTGTGCGTGCGTGTGTGTGAGTGTGTAAGACACTTTGACTTAACAGAATCTGATTTTGTCTTTACGAGTTTCACCTCATAGGGAGAGAGTGTCTATTTCTGTCCATCAATCTGAGACTGAATGAATGAGCTGCCTGTGATTGGTGGAGACATTTATGTGGAGGTATCTGAATTTTAAATCATAAACAGAATTAAAATCCCTCATTCAGATCAGCTGAGATCATATGGACGTCCATCAATATCAGTTGAAAGATGCCTTTTTATCTTAAACTTGATATTTTACATTATAAACATTTTTATAGCAATCTGAAGTATTGGCTAACACATTTTAAATAAAATATGACCTCTCTGACATGTTCTTTCTAAACCATTAACCCTTTAACTGGCAGGTTGAACACTTAAAGCAGATTTTAGTCCATCTATCTTATTGATGCATAAACTGAACTTAACTTAAAAAAAACACAAAATAAATTCTAAAACACATGAAGATATTTGAATAAAGCTTTAACATTACTAGATTCCATTACAGCTTAATATTAAACATTCATTATATTATAGCTCTCAATGCCCCAAATTGATTAGAAAACACACCTTTGCATTGCTTTTTCCTTGGTGTGATCAATTAAAAGGGGAAACATGATAAAACACTTTACTTTTCCAATTTTTTGTTTAAAATTTTGTTTTCTCACATTTCAAAAAAGACATCTAGACTTTTGGGATGATTGAAATGCCTGGTTCCTTTGTCTTTAACATAATAGAGTAAAAAGCTTTATGAGAATATTTAAATATTTTTATCATTTTATAAAATATGTCAACAGCAAACATAAAACTCAGTTTTTGCAGTCACTGGTTTAGAGAGAAAAATGTTGAATAAATCAGGCTAATGAGACCAATTCTTTTTCAATGAACAGCTCAAACATTGGAAAGTATCTGTGCAGAATTCATGTAAATTAATAAGAATTAAACCAGGACAATAAAAAATGTTGAAGGTTCTCCTGCTAATAATTTGGACTGAAATGTTGATTTTTTTTTTTTTTTTTTTTTTTTAATACAGGACAAATTTTGAGAATTCAAAAATTATCCCATCTTTAAGGTCTAATATCATGTCATTAAAAACATTGTTCTACATTTACAACAATGTCGTGTTATTAAATGCAAACTAGTCTGGTGCACCTGATGATTACAGGGGTTGGATTTTAATTTAGATTTTTTATTTATTTATTAGGATCATTTTTAGAAAACTAATTTGTGCATTTTTATGTTCTGAAATATCAGCCTTTTATGGAGGCAACTGAACCCAAAATGACTGGAAACATTCTGTTTCCAGAAAAACCTGCAAAGAAGCACAAGAAAAGACTAAAACATTTTGCTGCCTGCTGAAAAAAAAAACTCAAGGACACCGTTTTGTTGGTGTGAACAAACATGATACTGGAATAAAAAGAATATTCAGGGTTTTTGTTTTTACTTTCATAACTTTAGATTTCCAAACGAACGTGCACTCAATCTCCTGCACAAATGAATCAAAAAGAAATAAGTTGAAGAGGAGATGCGTAAAGACATTTTTACAATCATGACCTGGAGATGTCTCTGTTTCCCTCCTGGTTTCCATAAGGCACCAAATAATCATCTGCTCAACATGCAGGACTTCAGGACAGAACTCTGCCGTCATCTAGTGGACAAGCCTTGATGCTAACAGCTACATTCATTAAAATTCACCAAAGTCTCTAGGATTAAACACCAACATCATTTCGGAAAATAAATAAATTGTTACTTTGATGTCCTCATCAGTTATGAGAGGTCATGTGTCTCGACAGGTGGTGCCTCTCTCTGAAGTACTCGTGGCAGATCGGACAGGTGAGTTTCTCCTCCCTCCTCCGCCTCACCTGAGACTCCGCCGCGAATTCCTTCTTGTGATGAGAGCGCATGTGGAAAACCAGGTCAGAGGTCATGCGGAAAGACAAGTTGCATTTGGCGCACCAGTTCTGCACCGAAACGCCGAACGAGGTGAAAGTCGGCGGCAGGATCGTGAGGGAAGTCGTGGTTTGCAGCTGCGCGCCAAAGTTTCTGGACCAGTGTTCAGGTGCGTAATGGAACGCGTTGCTTAATGGAACCGAGGCGCCTATAGCGTGCAGGTCGCGGCTCAGGATGCTGGATGCCATCAGATTGTTGTATCCCAGAACAGTCCTGCTGGTGAAACCATCCGCCATCTCATCCAGGCGGCTAGAGGGGGCTGTCGGAGCGCTGCTGAGATGGGCCTGAGGCTCGGCAGGACAACTTCTTTTACTCGGTTTACAAAAAGCGCTTTTCTGCTCGCCCTGGCTGTTAGACAGAACCAGAGAAAAGGCGCTGCTGCCGCTTGAATGCACACCTGATCCCTGGCCGATCTGCAACCGCGCGTCCACCTCTCCGTCGTGCGTAAAAGTCACGTTGACTTCCCCGGCTTCAGCTAAATCGGCACCTCTTCGTCCCACATGAACCAACTTGACCTTGTCAGCTTTCAGTTTCCCAGAGGAGGAGGACATGATGGAGGAGTTTCCTGCTGTCTGGTCGTGACCTTTATCCGCTTGTGTAACATTTTCATCATTTGAAATGTTCGTTTTTTCCAACAAAACTGTTTTGCGCCATTTGGGGAGGGGATTCTCCTCGCCTTTCCTCTTTCTGGGGGAACCCTCTGCGTCCTCGCTGGCTCCAGATCTTTTCTGCTCCAGATCTCTGGCGATGTTGTGGAAATCCGTCACCCGTCGTTGTCTTTTAACCTCCACATGTTTGTGCTCGTAAACCTCTTGGCTCCAGGTGTCGCATTTTGCTTGCGTGCACAGAAATCTGCAATGAGCCACGAAGGGATTCTCATTCTTGAAGACCTGGCTGCATCGTCCACATTTGAATTCTACAAGAGAAAAACAAAATGACTGATCTGATGCATCCTGGGCTCTTTTTAATTAAATCAAAGCCAAAACACGCAGAATCCGCCTCACCTCCGTTGAGCCCTTTGATCATGTCTGTGAAGCCCAGCAGGTGAGACAGGTCCTGGTCGTACCACACCAGCAGCTCCTCCTCTGACCGGATGTCTCGGGTGGTGCGCACATATAGCTGACCCGCCTTCAGAAAGGCTTCTGTGTTCTGCTCCTCTCCGTTGCGCGCAGCCTGGACGAGCCGCAACCAGGACAGCACCAAAGCGGAATTGCGCAGCGCCTCTGGGTCGACCTGCAGGCGCAAAAGCACTAAAGTTTTACTCGATTTCATCAAATGATTTTATCTTTTGTTCTGGTAATTTTGTCTCTGTGGGTGGTACTTCTATAATTCAGTAAGCAGGGTACCTTTTTTTGCTATAATGCAATTTGTGCTTGACCTTTGACCTCAGATGTGCGTGACTCACCCTGAACAAATAGGACTTCGTTGACTTGTCGCAGCATTTCTGGGCTATGAAGGCGATGGTGTCGTAGAACGTGTTTTGGAGCACACATGGACCAAAGCACGTGCCTGCGGGGATGCTGCGCGTCACGGCCACGCTGGTGTTGAGATCTGTTGGATGCTGGAGGAATTTACTGTCGCCGGTCCAAATGGACCGAGGCAGCAGAGTGTGATCCATAGTTAGACTGGGGGAAAGGAAATCAGAGGTAAAGAAATGTAATAATCTGCACAGCAAATCTCACATCGGTGATACATCAGCTTAATGATCTGACAAGCCAGTCGTTAGATTTAATTCTCGTGCTTTCAAACGATGCTTTTAAAGCATTTCTTCTGTTTTGTACTGAATTAAAGATCCCATAGGGAATCAGGCGCAGCCGGAATGAAGCAAAATCATTTGCAACGTTCTTTGTCTCAGTTTTTTCACTCGGATACTCCTTTTGTCTCCGCATCTGGCGCGGAGTCCAACTGCCTCCTCTGCGCGCAGCAGAAGTTCAATAGATTTTATTTTTTCTGGATAACATGAACGCATTACGCGATTTATTGTTTCGGATACAGTATGGATAATTTTGATCATATAATTTAAATATAAACAGCTCAATGTGTATCGCGTTCATTTAAGCTTAATTCTGACTGGTCAGTGGTCACTCTTTTAACATAACAAAGAATAGAGGAATTAAGGATGCTGCGTGCGGACTCACCAGCCGGACATGCAGCAGGACGATTGTTCCGAGTGGCAGCAGGTCTCAGCAGGTCTCAGCAGGTCACCGCAGGCGCTCTGGACCTCAGAGACGAAGCTCTACTGACGATGCTCTGTCCTAACCCTCCTGCACTCTGTCGTTTCTCTCTCTCCTCTCTTCACCTCCACTCATCCCCTCCACAGAGCAAACTGGAGCCAGGAGCGTGGCGCACTGATTTAAACGCGTGCGCGTTCACGCTCAAACGCGCGCGCACGCGCCTTTGGTTCAATATTTAAATTCTCTCTTGTTATTTGCGTTTCTTTGTATGGGAAATGAAGATGTGGGTCTAGGTTTGGAGAGAAAAGAGATGATCTATAATAATTCATTTTTTCCTCCATGCATCTGAACAAACATATTGCGAGATTTCATGTAAAGCATTTCAGTCTCTGCTGTGTAAATTGCACATTTTAGGACGTAAAACTACATTTAAAAGAGGATAAAGTCAACACAAAGTACATCATTGTTAGTCAAAACAATCTGTAAATGTTTTAAATATCACCTTATTTGTGACAGAAATGTAATTTTTAGTCATGTTTCTGTAAAAACTAAAATTAGATTCACTCACAGATGCGTCCCGTTATAAATTTGAATGATTTAAGCAAAATGATGCTGGATGGTCTGGGTTTGCCTCTGGGAAAATGCATTATTCATGACTAAATGTTTCTGCCTAATGAGCATTTAATAATTATTCAGCATGAAGCTTCATTTAGGGGTAATAGTCTGTTGGTTTTTGAGCCCATTTTTTTAAAAGAGGAACCTGCAAGGCCTTAGGAGGAAGATTTGGAAGCTCTCCAGATGTCAAATTACTGGAACTAAAGCTATTTGGTTTTACATTGGTGGAGGATCACTTAACAATATTCATTCATCACTGTTTATTTTTCATTCGATCTTTGTCAGCTTTAGGATTATGATGATCTGTGTCTATTTCTGAGCAGCTTTGATTCAGGCCCACTGGTAAAAAGGTTGTTTTCTCAGAACTAAAAAAATTGGTTTTAAATCATATCTCTGTTTTAAGTTGTTTGTTAATTGAACTGATTAAAACTTATCCACTGAAATGCAACTGTGCTTCCAAACATGAAGCTTAAATGTGCAAATAAAAAGTGACACATGATATAAAACTTGCTTTGTTTTCTGTTTTTATCCTATTACATCAGCCCTTTGGTTTGGGGATTGCTGACAAAGGAACCAGTTCCAGTCAGCATCACTTCCTCTGCAGTTCCGCTGGTTTTCCGTTGGGGGCGAAATGCTTAAGACAATAAAAGAACTTCAAAAAAAAAAAAAAGCATTTACTTTGGCAGGTTTGATATAAATTAACGGTTTAAATTCACAAATCGCCAAATTTGCAAAAATCGTAAATAAATGAGCCTCGTCTGTTTAAAAGTGAAGATTTAAGGTGACAAATTCTAAACGATATCAAATGTAATGGATCTGACATTTATAACTGCTATATATTAAACTTAATAGATGAGTGGGATTTGAAGAAAAAAATAAGTTTCATTCTGAATAATATAAATCCAAAGTAAAATGATACATTTCTTTTTTTGTGTGTGTAGTAGAATGAATCAGACCCCTTTTTTCACGAGGTCAGATTCTGTTCCTGTGGAAAATTTGGGAAAAGTGGAGTTTTGCGTCTCTCCTCGGGTGTCGCTCCTCTCCTTCATCCTGCTTTCATGCTTTTTTTTTTTTCCCCCTCTTAGCCGAGGAGAAGACTTGAGACTGGAGCTGATCAAGCTGCAGGCTGAGTGTTCAACCTAAACAATCTGAACACCAAGAAACGGCGCGTTTCGTGCACGCAGCCTGTTGAGAACCAGCCGGTCAGAGAGACATGTGAAGATCTGCTGCAGTGTTGGAGTCGTCAGCGGTAACCTGGAAAGATGGCGTGGACACGGGCTCGCATGTTCCTCGTCTTTTCTTTGCTTGGAATTTTCCTCCTCGGCGCGTCGGTGGAAGAAGAGCAACAGGAGGGGGAGAAGACGTCCTGTCAGGGCGCGTTTGACCTCTACTTTGTTGTGGACAAGTGAGTCTCCGGTATTATTTATGGCATTGTTAGTTTCTGCTCGCTGCGCATTGCCATGCAACTCACAAGCTTGGAAACGGGGAGCGCATCAGCTGGACGTCCTGTTGTGGCCTAACGGCACTTTAGAGAGGAAAACTCCGATAATAAACTAAAAACCAGTTGTAGAATAGAACTAATTAGACTAGACAAAAAACCATCCGGCTGCATTTTGTTTCTAAAACATATCAGTGCTAAAAGTGTTCCATTCTGATTTCATAACACGCGTTTCTCTTTAATCGTTAAGACTGTATTTTAGGGGAAATTTTGCAGCTGTGTGTTTTTAAGTGGGGGGATTTTCTGGAGACTGGACAGTGTTTTTCTTTTCTTTTCTTCTGGTTGAAAGTGGTGAGTCAAACAGGCTGAGCTTTTTACCCACGGGATGTGGGCAGGGCGAGCGGGATAAAGTTTCAGGCTGATGACGCCTGTGGATACAGCTGCAGCCGTGCTGAGCGGCCCGGCTAGTAGGTGATCCGAGTCTTATGAAGTGACTTAAAACACTAGTTTAATGTGTTGTTGAGGCTTTCTAGAAAATCTAGTTACCAGCACTTATTTTAATGTATTCCTGCAGCAAAGGTTTTATGTTTTAAGTTAGAAAAAAGATATGTAAATTTCCAGAAACAAAGTCTAAGTGGAAGGTAACAACCACGAAGGACCAAAAATGTAAAAATGGAACTATTTATTGGCTAATTTTAACATATTAATCATTTTTTATTTATGCAATTACATAATGATTTAAAAACAAAAACAGATAAAAATGTGATTTTTCACATATAGATCTCTACCAGAGGTCAGAAGACATATAGGACTGGATGTTTTTGATGAAAGTACTAATCCCAATACTCCACTACTTTAAACCCACCAGCTGTTTGAGGCAACTTTGCAACAATATTCTGCAGGTTTAAAAGACCAGTATCAGAGTTAATTTAGAGGCATAAATAGTTCCCATCACCTCCTTCTTTTCAGTGTTTGATCAAAAGGATAAGGCCCGCTTTTGTAATGAGGTGTGATTTCAGAGGGCCCAAAGTGTGTACAACAGAAGTAAAGATCTGAGGAATTGAGAAAAGTAAAAGCAGAAGTGTGATGAGAAAAATAAACACCTAATAATGAGCTGCAGAAACTTGGGAGTATATGTAGCCTGCAGGTTCTCAAAAAAATCCAAAAAGTTGAAAAAGTTCCATATTTTTTGTCACTCATTTCAGAAAGTGCAACTCATTCATGAATATTTAAAGCCATGTGATGATTATGGCGCACATAGAATGAAAACCCAAAATTCAGTGTCTCAGAAAAACTAGAATATTACATAAAATAACAGAAGGATATCTTAAACAGAAAAGTCAGTTTGTTTCCAGTCAATACTTGGTTGGGCTCCTTTTGCATTAATCATTGCATCAATACATCATGGAGATCAGCCTATGGAGGAAGTCCAGGTTGCTTTGATAGCAGCCTTTAGGTTGGTTCTGGTGTCTTATCTTCCTCTTGACAATCTCCCATAGATTCTTGGAGTTCAAGTCAGATCAGTTTCCTGGCCAGTCAAGCTCAATAACACATGGTGACAGAAGCAGCTTTTGGTTCTTTTGGTAGTGTGGGCTGGAACCAAGTCCTTCTAGAAAATGAAATCAGCATCGCCATAAAACTCATCAGCAGAAGGAAGTGAAGGTCTCTAAAATGTCCTGATAGAGGCTGTGTTGACTGAGTGCCTTTAGAAAGACACAGTGGATCAACACCAGCAGATGACATGTCCCCAAATCAATGACTGTGGAAACTTCACACTGATGTCAAGCAACATGTATTCAGTGCCTCTTGTCCTCCAGACTCTAAGTGAGGAAGAGGACTTTGGACCACTGAAAAACAGCCCAGTTCTTTTCCTCCTGACGCTTCTGATGTCTCTGGTTCAAGAGTGGTTTAGCACTAGGAATGCCACATTTGCAGCCCATGTCTGATAATCTGTAAGTAGTGGTATTTGATGCACTGACTCCAGCCTCAGTCCGCTCCTTTTAAATCTCCCCCAAATTATGGAATGGATTTCGTTTAACAAACCTCTCAAGGCTGTGGTCATCCCTGTTGATGGTTCACCTTTTCCTTCCACTCATCCTTTCTATGAAAATGCTTGGATCCAGCACTCTGACCAATCAGCGTCTTTATTGATTGTCTTCTGGACATCTGTCTTGTCAGCAGTCTTCCTTGTGTATCCTGTACTGGCCCAGGATGAGAAACCATTAAAAGGTTCAGGAAACCTTTGCAAATATTATGAGTTCATTAGCTGAGTTGTTTTAAACAAGTTTTCTGAGACACTAAATTTAGGGGTTTCCTATCTGTAAACAGCAATTTTCAAAAAATACAAAAAATAAAGGCTTGAAATATTTCACTCTGAGTAATGAAGCAATATTTTATGTCCACTTTCTGAAATCAGTGACATAAATATAGAACTTTTTCATGAAATTCCTATTTTTTAGAAGTACCTGCAAGCAGGGAGGAGTGATTGACTGGTGAGCAGATAACAGATGAGTAGCAGGTGTGTAAAGCCAAGTAACAGGAAAACAATAACGCAGAGAAAACACACCATCATACAAAAAAAGACTAATTTCAAAACTCTAGAATAAGAAAAGATAATAAAAAAATAAAAGATTTACCACAAATAACCCCAAATCATGACAGCTTTAGTGCCAGTGTTTAATTCATGAGGATTTTCCCATCATGCATGTCTCTTCATAACGATCATCCTTACAGGACACCCAGTACTCAGACTATTAAAATCATTCTAATTATTTTTCATTCACATACATCAAGCCACCAATTACCTTATTTTTAACGTTAAAACTGATTCTGAAACTTAGAGTGATTCTATTTTATTGAATCGATAAACTTTTTGGACTTTAATGTGTAATGGAGTCCATTAGGTTGTGCCAAAGCCTTAGCAAACACACAAAAACACAAATTTCATGGTCAACAAATATATTCCTGTCAGTCACCTTTTGTGTTTCCTGTTCACCTGATGATCTCCTGTAACATATTCTTAACAGCTGCTCTGATTTAGAATTGTCCTTTTTGTGATACTTTGGAGATGCAAGGTGAAGTTAGGCGCACGGACACAGAATAATAACGTGTCAAGACAGAGCAGAGAAAAAGACGGGCAGAGTCACAACGAACCAACATGTATCGCCATGTTTGTTTTTCTATTCTTGTAGACGTAAAGCAGGCTGTAATGGTAAAAGATGTATGTTTCTGAGAAAAGTGCAGTGATTTTTATGGGGGGTAGGAAGATGACAAGTTTGAATGTCCTCAATGGAACCACTGGGACACATTGAGTGACATTTAACCTGGACAGGGCAGATGATCTTTCCACATCAGCATCTGTCAGCCACTCTTTAGTCTTTGCTTCAAAAAGTTTAGAAGGAGCCTGGGGAGTGTGAGGCGTCACGCCCGCAGTGCATCTTTGTTTGACTGTCTGGAGCTGCAAGCTTCAGCAGGCCTTCAGGAAGCAGCTGATCTTTCTCCTCATGGCTCTGGCTCGCTGGCTGCTTTTCAAAATGCCAACCAGTGACCTAATCTAAAATTTCTGTGACAAAATGCAGACCAACACTGAGCGTTAGACATGTTGTTATGCTCCCACGTTAGACTTTACCTCATCTGTTTGGCTTTGGATGCACAGGAAACACTTAGAAGGGAAATGGGTTTGCTCTCATTAAGAAAAAACATTAAGAAAAATGAATTATCACACACACCACACCTTCGAAAATCAATCATCAGACCCACACTAAAAGCAAGACTGCAATTATCTGCACAAATTGCACACAAATTGAATTTTGTGTGTTATGGTTCATTTTTGAAAATAGTTTTTTTTTTTTGTCAATGTTGAGGGCTAACATCACCAGAGCATGGCAGGTCGGCCATCATAATGTAAAAATGCATTTTAGGCTGAAGATATTCTGAGATTTTTAGAATGACAAACGAGTTTAACCCCATCAGTGGACAACAATTGTATAAAACATTTGCTGAAAATGAGACATTTTCTAGCAAATATTTTTAGAATAACTAAATAAATGAAAATGTTTTGTTTTTTTATCTTTGAATCAGACTTTAGTGTTAAGGTATGGTTACGATTGTTCAGGTAAAACAACAAAATTTAAAAACAGGAAATCCTAATAAGTTAGATGGCATCAGTGTTGAGGAAATGACTAACCAGCTATTTTTGCATGTAACATTAAAAAGGATTAGTGAGGGATATTATAAATATATTTTCTTCCACAGACTTTTTTGCATAATGTTATATAAAATAAGGTGAACAGAGTTTTGACCTCATCTTGTCTCACATCTAGTTTTAATGCTTTTTCATGAGTATTTGTAAACTCAATTTTGGCTTTAAGATAAAGATGTTTTGTCACGTAAGGAAATTTGATTATCTAAAGAAACTCCTCCTGGATCGGAGCTCTTATCCACGTCCAGAGAAGAAGATAAACAGATCAGGATGTCCAGAGTTAAATGGGAGACAAAGGAGCTCAGAGTTTTCCTTTGTATGGTCGTGTAAAGCTCACACTCCATCCTTTGAAAAAGTTTGGTGTTAAAGGATGCATCATTTAACTCAAACACACACACACACACACCCCCCTGCTGAGTGTTGGTTCTGCGTCCTGCTGTTGTTCATGTCACAGGCTTTTTACCCAACCTGTTGTCGGGCTGGCCGTGCTCCGTGGTACCATCTGTTCCCCCCTTACAGTCTCTCACACATGCACACACATACACATACACACACGCACATGCACACGCCCTGTCATGCGACCACCTATTACACACACAGGCCAGCTGCTTGCTTCATGGTCCCTGCTAGCAGCAGACTGTTACATCTGTCCCTGTCTAACCTCCACCCTTTTAGCCCAGCAGCAATTAGCCCTCATTAGCATCCCTGTGGGACCTGGTTTCATTAAGGAGACTGGTGTGTTGGTAGCAGGCTAACCAGCAGCTGACAGCTTACAATATAAAGTAATGGAATTTAAAGATTGGATTACTGATCACAGTCATCATTTGTGCCGATTTGCAGGTCTGGAAGTGTCAAGTATCACTGGAAAGAGATTTACGACTTTGTTGAACAGGTGGCAGAAAAATTTATAAGGTAAACACAAAACCACTCATTCATAGATATTTTCATTTTCTACTTTTTTTCTGTATTAACTTCAAAACATTTTGCATCTGTAGTCCAATGCTGAGGATGTCCTTTATAGTCTTCTCCACACAAGGGAAGATCATCATGAAGCTGACTGAGAACAGGTAACAGCTTCGTGTGTCTCTTGGCTCAGATCTAACCTCAGATCCTTCCTGAGTCAAAAAGTGAACTCTACCTCCTTGTTTGTTTCTGCTTTGGTCAGAAACACTCATATTCCCTTTGTTTATGTGGCTTTTCCTCTGTTTATCCTTCAGGGAGGCCATAACTCAAGGCTTAAAGGATCTGAACAACGTTGTCCCTGGAGGAGACACGTTCATGAACTTGGGTCTGGAGATGGTAGGACTGGGTCAAATAAGGACTCACTACCTAAATATTCTCAGTTGGAGTTTATTCCTGAAGAAATGCTGAGAATTATTTGAGCCAGGCAGCTGTAACAGGGCTGATTAGATAAGGAGGAATCTGGTGCATAAATGAGTTGCTGTTTTTTTGAACTTTTGAGAATCAAACTTATTCTTGTTTTCAAGTTCATGATTTGATTCTGAAGAACTTTCCTGAATATTTTAGCTCCTGTCTCTTTAATAACTCCACCTCAATTTGTTCAAAATTGTTTGTTTTTGTTGAAACTTCAGTAATGCTTTCTTTGCTTTTGCAGGCCAATGCACAGATATATCACGAGAACCATGGTAATCTCCAAAAACATAGATTTTTACATACTATTTCATAATTTTGGAAAAAAATCTTAAATGTTTGGTGTCATCTGCAGGAACTGCCAGTGTCATCATCGCCCTGACTGATGGAGAACTGAATGAGTGGCAGTTTGACACGGCTCAGCGGGAGGTAATGAAATGCTCACAACAGGAACTGATAAACTAAAGGGCTTTACTAAGATTTATTTTGATCATTTGTCTTAAAGATTTGTGACTTGAATTTAGACTTTTTTTTTCATCTTCAGGCTATTTTGGATCAAAAACTTTATTTATTTAAGTTAATTTGTAACTTTTCACATGGTCATAAAACAGTTTAGGTGTCAGCTGAAAACAAGCACAATGAACCGTCCTTGTCTGTGAACAACTAGGAATAATTCATATTCGTTTAGAATAATTACTGATGATTTATTCCCTAACAGGTCATGAATATTTGCAGACCTGCGATAAACTAATTTTCTTGCAGGCACAAAGAGCCAGGTCTATGGGAGCTATTGTTTATTGTGTTGGGGTCAAAGATTTCAACCAGACTCAGGTAAGAGATACAGGAAAATTAAAAAAGTCACAAATGCATGAGAGATGAAAAAGATGCATCATTCTAATTCCGTTTTTTTTTTCTAGCTTGCAACTATTGCAGACAGTATGGAACATGTGTTTCCTGTAACTGGAGGCTTCCAAGCCCTCAGGGGAATCATTGACTCGGTGTGACACACAAACACCGCACCACATGCATGCCATATAAACACTCGCCCACACAGAGAGACCCATTAAACCATATAACTAAATGATCCCATAACTAAGTTTTTTTGTGGTTTTTAGATAATCAAGAAGTCTTGCATTGAGATTTTGGCAGCAGAACCATCAAGCGTGTGTGCAGGAGGTAAGAGGTGTGAGCGGCCGAGGGTTTTAGCCTCCTTAAGACAGCGTCAGTCATCAAAAGCCTTCCGAGTGGAACATGACGTTGAGTAATTGCATGGATGCTCATGACCGCCGAGTGACAGAGAGCGTATTGTCATTCACAGCCAGGGGAAATTAGCATAGCTGCTTCTGCACAGCATGGAGGGGTTCTGGTCAGAGAAATTAGCAATGCTTCTTTAAGCATGGCTGCATCCCTGGCCTAGTTTGCCACAACGTAGATATATTCAAAAATTCAATTTTAGATTGTTTAAAGCTCGTCATCACCTTTTTCAGCTTCCTGCATGAAATTAAAGGGAGTAAAAATTTGGAGGAAACAATGCTGAGAGCAACCCTTCATGTGTAGCTGACACGATGGATGAGCTCTGACATGACCTTATTAGGACTCACTTAAGAGAGTGCACTTGCAGGCCGGCTACCAGGACAACTAATGGAGATTAGCTTCCATTATGGGATATGAAGGATGAAAAAAAAAAAATAAAATACCCAACAAAAGGACAGAAGGCTGAATATTTCCTTAAGAGAGGAAAAACAAAGATTCCTAATAAAAAAATAAATTGTTATCTTCTAGTTCTAATTAGAGTTTTTGGTTTATTGCCAGATTCTGGGTGTGTGTCATGAGACATGCTCACAAACAACCTCCAACAGCCTCATTTATTATTCGATTGATGAATCGCCTAATGGTCAGTGAACTGAGACCCGTTTTAACCAAGACCCGATTCTGGCCTAATTAATGAAGATTGTACTCACGCTTGTGGCAAACATTTGTCTTTTGTTCTGACTTGATTTATAAAACAAGTAATTCGTACACTTGATTTCACAATGCACTGTGGAAAGAAGGAACCATTTCTGACCTGATATTTGCTTTATTTTGAACCAGAAATATTCTGAAGTTTCCATCTTTTTGCGTTTACATTTTCTAACATCCTGACATACTTCTCGTATATTATGACAGTTTCAGCTTATTTTTTGTCTGCCTGCACACATTTAGACACACACACACACACACACACACTCACGCGCGTCTTCAAGCACATGAACACACGTCCCTCACATTGATGTGAAGTGACCAGACCGTGCCGCCCGCAAACAGGCCATCAAACTGGACAGTGAACACTCGGCCTAACTATCGGACATGACAGGGCTAACCCCCCCCCACACACACACACACACACACACACACAAGAACACACATACACACACACTAAGGACAGTGAAAGTTAGGCCTCAGATCTAACATGACAGGAGAGATTGCTGCTTTCATTAACGTCTGACCCTTTCCTCCCTCTTGTCTCTTCCTCTTTTCTCCCCTCCCTGCCTTTCACTGTCCTCTTGCACTAACGTGATTGAAGATCCGCCATTCAGACAAGTCATACACCGTTTTCTACACACGCTCGAACAAAAGACATGCTAACAACACACAAATGCACATTAAAATCCATGTCAGACATTCAGGTGTAGATGCATACGGACTTGGGGGTCACAAAGCCCAGCAGGGAGCAGACTGGAGAGGGCAGCAGCATATGTGTGGTGCACGTCAGCAGGGCAACACCAGTCACTGCCCACCATGTGTCTGACAGCGCTGACCTTTTACTCCATCATGCTCTGGTGTTTGGAGACGATGCTCAAACTGACACTTTTATTTAGTCTCAGATTTTGGAGGAATTAAAAAAATAAATCAGCTCATTAACTCTTTATGTCACCCCCTACAAAGACGCTATGTGCAATCTATGATTATCATCATTGTTATAATAATATTTTTTTACGTTTATTTATTCAAACAGCCCCATGTTTTTGTTTTTGTTTTTTTGAATTTTTTTTCTCAGTTAAATTTAATTCATTCTTCAATATATTCTAGGGATTAAAATGTCCTATATTATATTATGTTATATTATATTATATTATATTATATTATATTATATTATATTATATTATATTATATTATATTATATTATATTATATTGTATTATATTATATACAAAAAAAATGTCAAACTTGTAAGAAATGGGTGATTTAAGATTTGCTGATTCAGCTGATTGTAAGCGGATGTGCAGCTAACTGGGTGGTGTGAATATAAACACATGTATAATCTGAGTTCACCACAGTTGGAAATGACACAGCAGTGCTAGACTGACATGCTGCAAATCACTTAACATCTGCAAACGAGTATGCACACACATCTGGATAGAGACACTTGGATAAGGTCAGTTTTGTGCACAGCTGCAGGTCATTTGGAAGTTCATCTTACCGATGCTTGACCTTTACAAACTAAGTAAACGCAGTAATACAGATCTGATTTCATTGCTGTAAATGTGTCATCATTGCTTTGTGAGAGCCAAATCTGAATACTTTTTCTCTAAAATGCCTCCAAATGCAAATCGTCACTCCTGCATCTTTAGAAATATGTTAAATGAGACAAATTCTCTCAGTCCCTTCTCTTGCTGTATCGTAGCTTATAGCTGTCGTAGCTGCTTGCCTGACCTTTAAGGAAACACAGTCACATATATACAGCCACACCCTGAGATGTTTTTATCCAGTGATCTTCACGCTGCAGCTTTAAATGTTAAAGGTGTGTCAAATGTTCACTTTTATTAGCTGGAAGAATGCTAGAGGAAACACTGAGAGCACTGAAACTCACACAATTAAATTTAAAGATTTAATTTAGACTTCACTCAGAAAACAAAAACATTCATAAACATCATGTGTGCACGCGCACACACACACAGACACAGCTGCGTGGAGGCACACTCATGCGAATGCCATGCCGTGGTGCCATAGGTAAGGTCAGACCTACTTTGACAGCACTGTGCTGTTGTCAGCCTTGCAGGCATGTTTTTAAGCAAGTGTTTTTTTCCCGCTCTTTAACATATGCTGGGTAGCAGCCACATAGACACTCCAGCATATGCTGGCAAGCCTCTGTGAGTGCACTTTAACGGTGCCTGGGGGAAACTAAAGGTCAACGACACACACACACATCCACACACTCCTCCTGGCTACTGCTCTGTCTGGGATGTTTGTGAATAGCAGCACTTTTAGCATTAGCACCACTGGAGCATATTATGGCCTTTCCACACATGCACGCACAAGCACACTGATCTAAACAAACAGTAATGAGGCATGCATGGGTTTCGACTATAGTTCTGCACATCGCGGTGAGAGGAAGGCTTTCAGCGCTCAGGCTAATTGTACACTAGGACAGAAGGGCAATTTTGATGTTTTATGACTCACAGATAAAAATACATGAATGTTATCAATTATGTCTGACGGCTGCTGTTTGCATTCTTGTTTTTGCCTCAGAGAGTTTCCAGGTGGTTGTTAGAGGCAATGGTTTTCTCCACGCAAGAAACATCAATCAAGTCCTCTGCAGCTTCAAACTGAATGATACACACACCGTGGGTGAGTTCAGCAAATGTTCAGCAAATCCATAAAGATAAGGACTTAGTTCATACATAGAAAAAAAGGATTTATTATGTGTGTGCAAAATCAAGGTGCAATTCTATGAAGTGCTGATTGTAAAAGTTATACATTTAAAAATTAGCAAATATATTTGACCACATTTAGCTTTAAATAATCATGTTTAAAACAAATATTTAAAATCTAATCAAAATTTATAAAATAAATTATTTTTTTTTAGAATAAACCTAAATGTAAAGTTAAAAATAAATGTTCAAATTCACCTAAAATGGCAGTAGCATACCAAGTATGATCTTAAGAGATCCCCTATCTAACATCGTTGATGGTAAGAATGTGTGATTCTGTTTAATCGTGGATCTTTTCTCAATTTACACAAATAACCCAGACAAGAACATTGAGAAATAATCTGCTAATGACTTTTTAGATAGAGGATCTCTTCACCCTGATTATATTTTAATTTCTTTTTCTGTTTTACAGCAGTCTGACTGTACATGTTAGAAAAAGAGTTGAGCATTTAGATGTAACTTTCTATATTTAGATTTGATTGTAAATAATTACTTTTAAGAATTTCACATCTTAAAGTGAATTAAAATATTCACACCCAATTTTTTTATGAGATGTTAAACATGACAGAATCTGTTAAAGTGCCAAATTTGTCAAGAATGTAGCTTTTTTTATGTATTACTTTACAACCTGCACCCCATATAATGATTGCAGTCACATAACTACAATAAAAACATTTTTAAAAAGCACATTTTTGTTGTTTATAAGTCTTTGTTGACAAAAAACAGCATAAAAATAAATGTATATTTCATGATTCTAAGTTTGATGCTAATACTACATCTTTTATTGATTTTGCACTAGAACTGGTTTATATGTTAAATATTTAAAGAAAGAAGGGGAGGACTGGTGTGAGTGATTAATTGAGTCTGGGTATTTGGTAAGGCTTTTCCGTGTGTTCCTGTGTAGATGAAAGACCAGCTGGGATAGAAGACACCTTCTTACTGTGTCCTGCTCCTGTCATAGAGGAAGTCGGGAAGTAAGTTTCCAGATTTTCATGCCGGATTGTTTCTCAGCTCTGGTTCCAGTCTAATAACACGTACAGATATTTATCAGCGCCGCTCAAGTTTTGTGTGGATGTGAAAGACTGTTGTCCTTGGAAGAAATTGGGGCCAAAGTCATTGAGTGTCTGTGATCAATCAATGTTTGTCACAGCTAACGAAGCCAGACACCAATCACAAGGGACGGCAGGAGTAGAGCCCAGGAACACGACTTAATGAGAGCCTGCTTGAGAGAGCCGCGCAAGTGTGTGTGTGTGTGTGTGTGTGTGTGTGTGTGTGTGTGTGTGTGTGTGTGTGTGTGTGTGTGTGTGTGTGTGTGTGTGTGTGTGTGTGTGTGTGTGTGTTTGATGTTTGTAATATCTCAGAGATGAAGTGTGAGCAGAAACACCAGCCAGTGCAAAGTTTCCTCTGAGGGCTTATTCCAGCTTTGCTCCTGGTGATTGGGTTATCTCTTGAGGCAGACAGAGTGATGCTTTTGGCCGTGGACCCGGCAGCCTTCTCCGCCCTGCTGCCTGCAGTCTTGTCCATAATTATACACTCAGCCTCAGACACCTCCTAGTCATCATCTGTCTTGTTTCTGTCACTCAGCTTTCCACCGTGATTTGAGTTTCTCTCATCCGTCAGTGAAAAGTATTGCTTTGGTTGCAAAATAATGTTCAAAGACGAGAAGGAAAGAGGTGTTTGCTCTCTGTGGCTACAAAATTTAAGAATCTGTCACCCTAAGATACAGTTCAGCAAAGTGTCAACGCTTACACATTCCAGCAGACAGGCAGTGCCTTTCTACAGAAGCGTTGCTTTGTAGAGTTAGGAATTACTTCTCCGGAGACGAAGGAAAACAGGAAACATCATCAGTGATGCCTGAAGGAGGCGTCTCTCTGAGTAAGAGAGGCCCATCAGAGCAGAGTCAGCACAGCTTAACAGCCTGAGTGCTGCTAAAGAGGATGTCAGCTGTGGATGGCTGAAGGGCCCAGAGAGAAGAACAACAGCTGGCTGATGGATCTACATGTGGAAAGATGTCATGAGGCAAATAAAATGGTGCAGACTGATGATACAAATTCATTCTGGAATGAGGAATGTTCCCACCAAAATCCTTTTCTCATCACCCAAAAATGCCAGATTTCTGATTTAGCTAAAGATAAATGTAGTAACCTTTATGAACAGGATTTCTAGGCACAGCTGTGGTGTGGAGGGGATGTCGAGTTTGGTGGCAGGAGAATCTCATCTCTGCTTTTTGCAGATGATGTGGTCCTCTTAGCTTCATCAAGCTCTGACCTACAGCTCTTGCTGGGGAGGTTTGCAGCCGAGTGTGAAGCGGCTGGGATGAGGATCGGCAACTCCGAGTCTCAGTCCATGGTTCTCGACCGGAAAATGGTGACTTGCCAACTCCGGGTCGGGAGGGAGGTCCTACCTCAAGTGGAGGAGTTTAAGTATCTCGGGGTCTTGTTCATGAGTGAAGGAAGGAGGGAGCGGGAGATCGACAGGCAGATTGGGGCAATGTCTGGAGTGATGTGGACGCTGAACTAGTCTGTTGTGGTGAAGAAGGAGCTGAGCCGAAAAGCTAGGCTCTCTATTTACCGGTCTCCCAATCTTCACCTATGGTCATGAGCTTTGGGAAAAGACAGAACAAGATCGGGGATACAGGGAGGTGTTCCAGGCATGTCCTGCCGACAGGAGACCCCCGGATCGACCCAGGACACATTGGAGAAAATACATCTTCACTCTGGCTCGGGAACGCCTTGAGGGTCCTGCCGGAGGATCTGGTGGAGGTGGCCGGGAAGAAGACAGTCTGGGACTCTGGGATGTTGGCCCAGCAACCCAGACCTGGATAGGCAGACGAAGACGAGACGAACATCATGTCATCACCGCAAAATCTAAAGAAAATCTTTATTAACCTCATGTTTGGCAAGAAGAAGTATTGTTTCTGATGTTGCTTTCAAATATACCTCTGCACATTTACATGCACAAAAAATGTATATAGTGGGTGCATTGATTATTGATAGGGGTTGAGATTTCTCTGTCAAAATGTAGCTGATACAAGCAGATATTTGAAGAGGAAAAAAACAAAGCAGGTGGATTAGCTTGTCAACAAAAGATGGTGTAATCCAGGACATGCTACTGTGAGATATCATCTCTGCAGCCCATATATTGAACTGATATCTTAATTTAAAAACATTTTCTTCAGATCTGCTGCAACACAGACTGCTACAGAAGATCCTTCCTACCCACAGCTTACAATGACTTTTTGAAGAAATTTAAATGAGTTGTAATCTAATTTTCCTCTCAGATTAAGTGTTTTTGATTTGATAGGATTGATTTTGATGGTCAATTCCATTCTGCCTCAGGGTGAATTATGATATACATTGGGGTATGGGGTATGCTGAAAACCGAGTGAAGGATTGAGGAAGTAGAGGGGACGATGCTAAAGCGATGTAGAACAGGAAGAGTCTTTCTCAGACCATCCCCCCATGCTCTGCTTCCTCTCCTTTCCCCTCCCACCACCCTGCAGTGACCTCCGTCTTGTCGCCCCCTCCTCAAATCTAAACCTAAAGCTCAATGCCCCCCCTTGTCTGTGTTGCCATCAGAACAAGAAGTCTTTCTTTACTAAAATCCAACAGCCTGCCTGTTTGGTCTGTTTTTGTTCTGCTCTCTCCACACCCTCATGTATGCTTTTATTTTTTTTCTGTCTGTGCTTTTTATCGTATCATCACCTAAAATACAATGTTTTATTCAAATCTCCCGTCTCCACCCTGCCTATCTTGATCCAGTTAGATCAACATTAAAATCTGGGGATAAGAAAAACTCTGTGGTTTCCACAATTGAGCTCTGGGTCCAGTCCAAGCGGTGGGGATTCTTTCTGTGGGTGGAGAACTCCTTGACCTCTCCGCAGGCTTCAGATGAGAGTCTTTGTCAGCATATTTGTACGAGTTGTTTTTGAAGCAGCAAATATGGACAGAGCAGGAATGTGTTTTTACACCTCAGATGAGTTGAATCAGCTCAGATGAGAGTTTTTGTGTGTTTCAGGGTGGTTTACCTGCAGGTCAGCATGAACGAGGGCCTCTCCTACATCACCAGCTCTGTTCACATCACTACTACTGAGTGTGTGAGTGCGACCTGTAAACATCACAGTTTTCTATTATCTGTCCAAGCATGCTGCCTTTTTAAAAATATTTCTTCCAACTTCTTTTCTTCTTTTCTTCCTCTTTCTCTCCTCTGTTTGTCATCAGAGGAGACTGTGAGTACTTTTAGTTTTCATTCCCCCCCCCCCTTTTTTTAAAATCAGTTGCCTTTTAGTTGGTTTAACCTTTCATCCTGTGTTTGTGTGTAGTTTGACGGCACCATAGTTCTAATTTCCTTGCTGGTTGTGTTCCTGCTGTTGGCTTTGCTGCTGATGTGGTGGTTCTGGCCTCTCTGCTGCACCGTGGTAAGTCTGATCTTCAGACTGTTTCAGAATCAGTTGATCATTTTAGGAATTAATTCAGATATCACTCAAACCAATGGATATTTTTACATAATTCTACCTGATTTTTTTCTTTCATAATCAGGTGATAAAAGAACCTCCACCACCTCCACCTCCAGAGCCAGTGAGTCACCAGCCTGAGATTTTTGTCATTCTGATCTGATTTTTGCACATAAATGGATGAATCTTATAAAGAGAATATGAGCTAAACAATGATCAAACTTTCCAATAAAGGAATCTGATGATGAAGATGGGATGCCCAAGAAGAGATGGCCCACCGTGGATGCTTCATATTATGGAGGAAGAGGAGTGGGTGGCATCAAACGCATGGAGGTACAATTATACACAAATTTCTGCATGAATGTAACAGCTGAGATTTAAGTGCCTTACACTCGTTTTTTCGTAATAATGTTAAGGTGCGATGGGGGGAGAAGGGCTCCACCGAGGAAGGCGCTAAACTGGACAAACCAAAAAATGCAGTTGTGAAGATGCCAGAGCAGGAATTTGAACCTTATGAGCCCAAACCCAAAAAGCCTCCCCGCCGCTCCCCACAACAGAAGAAGTGGTACTCGCCCATTCAGGTTGGTGTTTTGTATGACTATTCTTCAAAAGTTTACCTTTATAAACATTTTATTGTAAACATTCCCATTTTTTTCTGGTGTTTCCAGGGTAAACTAGATGCTTTGTGGGCTTTGTTCAGAAGAGGTTATGACCAGGTATCTTTAATGAGACCTCAGCCTGGAGATCAGGTGAGTCTGCTTCTTAAACACCGCTTTATTTGATTTCATTTTGGTTATCACAAACGCATATTATGATTTAAATATAGCTGTTTAGGGGGATTCTGTGTAATCTGGATGATTGCTCTGTGTATAACACCCACTTAAAGGTCTTTTAATAGTAAGTTAGATGCCACAGAGGGGTTTTTTGTCTCTACTGTGAACAAGAAAGCATCCACATCCTTCTGTTTGTCTCGTTCTATAATAAGTGTTACTAAGCAGTTCTTCTCCCTGCATGCTTACATTCACATTGAGTCAAAGTGCTACTGATACCACTCGCCTTGTCAAAGCCGCAATTGTTCGCACACAAGGAGCCCAGTTGTCTCCTCTACTTTCCCCATAATTCCCAGCAAATAATTAGGTTTCTGAGTTCCTAAGTACCAGGTTGGACTCCAGAGCAGCTCCTTTATGGAAAAAGAATCATAATCATGATTACAGAACAGGGTTACTCATCAAGTTGGGAAACGCAAAAACACCATGCTGTGGCATGGCTTATCAAAACAAGAGCATCAAGGGATGCCCAGAACACTAGATTGTTTATTATGTGTTCACTTTACTAAATGTACATTCTCTAATAGTTTTATATTTTGAATTCCTTAAAAGAATATGTTCTTTGATCATTAATAGGCTTTCAGTCCATCTCCTGCTCCATTCTACCATCGCTGGAGAACAAAACACCATGATACCTCCTGAGGCAGAAACTCATTCCCAACCCAGAAAGCATAACAGAAATAAAGCATGCTTGCAAAGTATAATGTGACAAAAAAGTAATCAATTTATGATGATTATTTTGTGGAATCTAAATTGAATTGCAGATATGATTCAATGCACAGCCCATTAACACTCTCATTCATTACTTTGATTTGAGTAAAAATGACTAAAATGCGTGTTATAAGATGCTACTCAACGCGTCAGTGTTTCCTCTCAGTGTGTGGCAGAAGAGGGAACATATAAATCTCTGATTTCTAACCTTGACCCTGTGAATGTCATCCCATAACCCTAAAGACGTGTTTTCATCATTACACTGGTTGTCATGGTGAAACATCTGCGCTGTTATAAATGGTATCATTGTCACTCATTGATTTCTACTTTGAATGACGCAATTCATCTTCACTGTATAACAGTGTGTGTGTGTGTGTGTGTGTGTATCAGAAGTCTATAAAAGTTGTTACCATTACTGGTTCTATCCTCTTCATCCATGTCGGATTTCTTTTTTTTTTTTTTACCAAGCAGAACAAAAAGTGTCAGCCAGGGCAGAAGTTTCTGGAGTCTTTGTCAGCCCCTTTCTGTGGGACCATGGTTCACAGAATCATTCAACAATGACCCAACTCCCTTCACGCGCCATTAACTGAGGAAAATGAAAAGCTACGTCTCATGTTGGGGAAAAGAAAGGATGAAAAAATCCACTTTTGCTTTGGAGGAGATTGTGGTGCAGAACTGTTGTTGATAGCTGCGTATGAAAGACGACTTATTTCACACAGAGCTCAGACTGAAACCCTGAGTTCTTGTAGTGGTGACATTTCTCTACAGAAGAAAAACAAAACCAGACGGCTACACAACGCTCAAAGTAAAAGCTGGTATCGGAGCTTGTTCTCCTTTCTCCCCTCATTACTCCCAAATCATTTCTCACTTCCTCTGTGAACGGCCATCAGTGGAATAAGAGTTTCTGCCATCTTTTTTTCTACTGATTGTGTCCGTGTGTGTTAGCTCTCTCCAGTGAACGCCCCACAAACAGATGGGGAGTTAAAAGGCCACGAGCCATATAATGACAGACGAGATTCACTTCTTTTGTCCCCGGAGCTGACGGCACTGATGGTCCCGTTACACAGCTCAGGCCTGACCAGAGGGTCCCCTCCATCCTAACACACATGCACACACAACACACATATTACCCCTTCTTTCTACCACCTCCTTCATCATTTATTCTAAAAACTCAGTTCAAAGAAATTCCCAAAATAGTGCAGGATTTAGGACATATATTTATGCATTTAGAATTTTGTTTAAATTATTATTTTCTTTATGCCAGAGCAGTGCAAAAAGATCATCCCAACAAAAACAATAAAATAGAATAAAAATTAAACATATTGTGGTAATTTATGACTGATTGGTGAACTGAAAACTTAGAAATACAACCCAAAAAATCAGCTGATGATCAGAATCGGTCAACATTCAGCATAATCGGCTTATTCTCATTATTATTTTTTTGGTTTGTTAACCATTGCCATGCATCAACCAACACTTTTGATCTTTTTTCTAGTCTTTGAACTCACCATCACTAAGCACTAATATGCAGTAACATTAACAGATTTTCCATGATGACATTTTATTTCCAGAATCATAATTTTCAGATTATTCAGAATTGTTTTTAAAAATGTATTCTGATAATTGTGCAATCAGTACAGAGGTCAGAGCTACACCAGAATCAGAAATCTGTATCAGCTTTAAAAAAACAACTGAATCTGTGCATTCAGACCATTTTGTTTATTATTAATTTAATTTAATTATAAGTAACCTCATTTGCATTTCTATCATAAAACTTTAGAAAACATTTAACTTAATAAATTTCACAGTGATCTCATTTACATTTTTTTAGTTTTATTCCTATTTTTTTTTAATCAATTTAAAAGGTTTACATAGGAGTTGGTTTTAAAATCACCCTTATTAAAGAACACCTAGACTAGTACGATTATGAAAACAAAACATTTTGTTTCCTCACAGTATTTGTAGATATTTAATCTCTAAAAACTTTTTACAAAACCAGCGTTTTGAATATGTGAGTCTGTTTTAAGCTGTAATATCATGTGAGATGACAGGCAGCACTGTCAGGTCAGATGTGTGTTCCCCATCTCTCTTCTTCCTTTCATTTTTTTTTCTTCACTATAGTGTGTGTGTGTGTGTGCGTGCGTGCATGCGCGCGCACATCAGTTCCCTGTAAATATCCACAAACAATCTGCCCCATATGTGTGTTTGAAGAAAAGGAAACGTCTTCAGGGTTTGAAGGAGAAGCAGAGATACGAGTAGCGTGAAGAGGGATGCTGGAGGAGTTTTAGGGGTTTGTTTTTCTTCTGAGGAGGAGTTCAGAGCTTCATGTAAACAATCACATGATGAAATGAAGCAGTGACAGATAATACAGCTGAAGGGACTCAATCCTGAGCTGTAACACAGCTTATTCACATACACATGATCCTGTTAAGGGTTGAAAAATGTTCAGTGTTACATTTTTTTTGTCCTAACCTCTGTCACCCCCTGTCCTGTGGTTTTGTTATTCATGAGGTTTCATTCAGGCCATATGCTCTGGTTGGAGGCATGTTTACAGTCTCACACACACACACACACACAAACACTCATATTCATGAGCTTGTGCTCTCATTGTGGCCATATGCTCTATTTCGTGTTGTTCTGCTGCTCTGCTGCTCACAAACTGGCCTTTTCATGGCGGCCCAGCAACAACACCCAAACTTTACTCGCCTCCTCTTCCCGTCCAAGCTGCCCTCAATCAATTAAACAACACACAAGCCCACAATGGACCCCCTTCAGTGAGCTACTCCTCATAATGGCCCTTGGGTGACTTTAGGGCCTCTCTGCTTAATAAGGTGTTATAATCAGACCACCAAGGGTCTGCAACACTGAGACCTACTCTTCATCCTTCACACAGTCTGAGCAAAGTAAGTGTGTGTGTAGATGTGTGTGTGCAGGATGTTGCAGGGACAAGAGAGAAAATCCATCAATGAGGACAATATGAGAAGCATCCCATTCTCCCAGACTTGTAAATTCTGTCAAACGTTGATGGTGGAGATATTTACATCCCTTTTGTTTACATCCCTTTAAATCAAGCTTACGAGAAACACAACATATTCTGTTCTGCATCAAAAAAAGGCCAAGATGCAGCAGAGGCTCTCCAAAAGGATGAGGGGAAACTGGAAAGGCCGGAGTCGGGAAAAGCCATACATGTGTGTGTGTGTGTGTGTGTGTGCATCACAACTATTATGGTGCAGGTGGACAGAAAACAGAAGCAGTTCTGTGAGCTTTTCAACGCCCCAGACACACATGCATTTGTCTGCGAAGCTGGGCAAAGGTTCACACGAAGCTTTTTGGCTGGTGGATCTGAGCAGCTCATTCAGAGGTTGATGTATTTTAACTGTTACTCTGCATTAAAACAGTGATGGTAGTTCTGGTTTCACCTTTATCTCTTCACTTCTCACAGGGTCGCTGTATTAGTTTCCAGCGGGTCAGAGATGACGAGTCCCCCTCAAACCTCCAGGCCCATCTTCGCAGGCCTCACTCTTCCTCAGCTCCTCCTCCTCCTCCTCCAGTCGAACAGCAGCCTCTAGTCTCCAACTCTGTCCCCCGCACAAAGCCCCCATCAAGAGGTCCTCGCACTGCACCGCCCTCCATCACCACACCTCCCTCCAGAGCACCCCCTCCCGTGGCCCGACCCCCACCAGGTCCACCTCCTTCTCGCTCACCACCAGGACCTCCAGGACCCCCTCCATCCCGACCCCCACCGAGGCTGTAATGACGAAGAGAATGGATGCAATAAACAACTGAGATGTCGTATTATTCCCTACAAATTGTGTCCTTTCAGCCCACAGATTCAAATGTTTCAGGTCAGAAGCGCCATTGAGCTCTGTGCCTTGTTGCTGGACAGCAAAATATTTCTGTCAGAACTTAGAGAAAACACATGAACGTTTTAGAAAAATACTTGCGCCTGTATGCATAGTAATGCTGACGTAGGTGGGGAGTGTAAGTGCAATTCTTCCTGGGCTTTAGAGTTGTTAGTTTGTGATGGTGCTTTGATTTGTAAAATGAAACAGTCGGAGAAGGTGATGTGTAAATCCACATGTAGAATCAAAGATAATAGTAATGTTAGTTATGTTGTTGTTTTTTAAATACACACCAGCTTTGGGTGTCTACAATTCAGCAGAATTAAAATTTTTCAACCAAAAAGACTTTTTTCTGCTATGATTGAGTGTTCAGTGATCTTAATGCAACTGCAGGGCAGTTTCTCAGTATTTTATTTATTGTAATATACTCCCTTTCTGTTTCGTACCTGATAGCTTTGTAAGTTTTTTAAATCACATAGGGAGGGCCTGCACCATGACCGATTTTAAAGCAACTGTCATCCAACATCCCTCTGTGGAGGATAAAGCAGCTTCAGAAAATGGGTGGATGGATGTCATCTAATGTGTTATGGACACCTTTAAGTAAAAATTCCATTGAAAATTAGTATCTTCAGGGTTTTTCTGTATACTGCATTTACTGACATGAAATGATCATTTGAATTATTTCTTCTTTAACAACTTGACAACAATAAAGAAACTTTTTGTAAAAAAAAAAAAATCTGCAGCCTGGCATTGAATTGTTTTATTATTTACAGTAGAATTTTATATTTCAGTATTTATAGAGCAACTATTTGCAGCCTTGCTGTAAATCAGTCCATGCAGCACATATTTTAGTACATGGCAATTAGTTAATTGGATTTTGCAGGTTGTAATACTTGATGTAATGCCTTTCTGCTGAGATGTTTTTTAATTAATTACATTCTCAATGCTGTCAGGAGTTATAACCCCAATATGCACCCAGATAACCTGCAGAGCCCAATATAAATTCAAGATTTTAATGAGTTATTTAGCTTCTCCTAAGTCTTGTTTCAGGATAGTTTTATTTTCCCAGGTAAAATGTTTGAGAACATGTTCTCATTTACAAACATGACCTAGCCAAGAGGTCTTGGAAGGAGGTGCAAAAACAACAAAACAGATAAACACTTAAGTACAGATCAAACATAATAGGCAACAGGAAATAGAACATTTTTAATCTGGATCTGAAAAATAAATGCACATATAAACATGCATGCAGGAGAATCATTACATCATACAGGAAATTGAATGTGTGTGTGAATTTATGTAAATAAGTGTGATCTAGGTGATCAACAAGAGCAGCAGTCAGTTATAATCTGATAAAGTTTAGAACTAAAGGTTGTAATAGATGTCAAAGGGTGTTTTGTAGAGTTCTAGTCATATCAGTTCTGTGCTGATAAATTTATTTGTTTCTGCAATTGAACAAAAAGAGGGTATGGAAAGTGTTTAGTGTGATAAAAGCCATGTTTTCATTTTGTTATAATGAATTGATTGTAGTAAGAGAGTAAATTTAATCAGAAT
Organism: Callopanchax toddi; assembly: GCA_006937965.1. Classification (NCBI taxonomy): domain Eukaryota; kingdom Metazoa; phylum Chordata; class Actinopteri; order Cyprinodontiformes; family Nothobranchiidae; genus Callopanchax; species Callopanchax toddi. The sequence continues at coordinate 585,029 of SSNR01000024.1, forward strand.
GAATCATTTTCAACAAAAACAAAGTCATGCTGTAATGTGCACAATATAATTTACTTATGTTTTTTGGGAGGAGGGTCAGAAGTCAGGGTTATTTACTGTATTCTTAGGTTTCAACAGATAGAGTTGTGTAAGATATTCATGTAATGTGAACTAATGCATCATCACACCATGACAAACTACTTTGAAACGTTTAGTTTTTAGTCCATAAATCCAAAAATTATTAATCCCAGAGGAAAATTATATGTCTTAGTAACACATTCAAGTTAATTTAAAGATTCCTCCCCAACAGATGATTGCAGATGAGATCACACTCTCCACAACAGATTTATAAAACACCTGCAACATTTTACTGCATGAAAGAGCTCACAAACTGAAGTATGTTTTGTCAGGTAATCCAGATGATTATAGAAGTGTCCGCTTGTATCTTCTGGAGCGTCTTACATAAAACAATCAGACTGGATTGTATTAAATGCACTGGAGAAATCAAAGAACGTGATCGTCACAGAGCTGCCTGCTTTGTCCAGATGACTGTTGGTTTGTTAAAGCATGTCTGTGATACCTTCAACCCCACAGTGACAAGCAAACAACAATGAAGCATCAGCAGGTTCCTAAAACAGTCGAGGTGTGACTGGAAAGCTGTGGGTCAAGGGAGGGTGGAGGGTGTGTTGGGCTGGTGGTCAGAGAGGAGGATGCTGAGCCAAACCTATTGAAGAACATGTTCAGTTCATTGGTTTGTCCATCTGTCTGACTTTGCTTCTGCTTGAAAACCAGTAATGTTCTTCATCTCTGACATTTCTGACATTGTTCTGCTGCAGCTTGATGTCCAGTTTCTTCCTGTACGCCTCCTTGTTGTGTTGTAGAAGTTGCTTTTTTACTCTTCAGTAATTCCCAGTGTCCCTTCCTAAAAGCTAATTTTTCTCATGAATCAATTCTTTCAGGTCACTGGTAATCCAGGGTTTGTTTTTGTTCTGGTGGGGGTCAGACAGTCACACACTCAGCCATAGCACTGATGTCATCTCCATGTGGCTCCCAGAATGCCTCCCAGCCTTAAAACATTCCTGAGTTTCTTCAGCTTCCTGTGATCATCTCCTCACAGTTCTTCTGGTCACAGGTTGCCTCTTAACAAGGGGTTTGTACACAGAGCAGAGACAGACAAGATTATGATCTGCTTTGGCAAGAGCAGGTCTTGCAGAGGAGCTGTATGGATTCCTAACATTAGCATGGGATTATTCCGGTTTTATTTTCTCGGGTGGAGCAGCTGACATACTGTTGAAACATTGGAAGTGTACGAGAGTGAAAGGCATGGTTAAAGTCTCCAGATACTCCCACAGATCCACTAGAGTGCTGTGTCTGTAGCTTGGGAACAGCTGAGCCGATGACATCACATGTAGAATCAGCAACAGCTGATGCTGGAATGTGTTCTGCTACACTGGTAAACTCCCTTTGTAGATAATATGGACTAAAATGAACAGCTAGCAGTTTAATATCTGAGCTTCAGAGATATTTCACAGTAGCATGTCCTGGATTAAACCTACCTCCTTCCACTCCTCTTCAAATCTGTCTGCTATCGCCCAAAAGCCAGTTAAGAATGAATCTTCACTTGTTAAACCACCAAACAATTTTACACTTTAGCTTCATTGTAACATTTTACTAAAGTTGTATCTGAGCTTTAGGTTCTCAGATTACGCTTTTATGTAACTGAATATAATAATTGTTTCACAGCACACAAGTTTTTTAAAGCAAGATTGTAATATTTAAATAAAATACAAATAATGATCTGACCTATGTGGTATTTCCAGGCTTCCATTTTCCATTCTAATACTCCATGCATGTCCAGATGCAAATATTTTCTGTAAATTCTGTAAACATGCAGGATATTTTTTTAGACTTATCTTCTGCATGCTACACTTTTTAAAAAATGCCATTAATATTAATAATGAAAAAAGTGAAAAAAGTAAAATTTTCTGATAAGTTTCTATTCTTCAAGTCTTAATAAAACAATATGTTTTTTATGATGTTACAGTTTAAAGTTAAATTAAAAAATAACACATGCACTATTACCAATAAACAATTCAAACCTTTGGAGCATATTTTCAAACTTTGCTAGAGGTTACATCACTAATCCACTAAGTCCAGTCTCCAGGTCTGAGAATCTCCTGAATCACTTCCTTCCTCAGAAACACACTAAACACATATGATAGTAATTAGGAGGTCAGCCTGTCACTACATGACTCACTTTACTGCAACCTATCTGGGAAAATAAATCACATGAGGGTAATGGTATGCAAAGCTCTGCCAGCTGAACGACCTACAAATGTTCTCCAAATATCTCCAAGCTGCACTGCCAAAAGCAACAGCTGTAGGTCGGAAATAACTCTGGGTTTCTGAAGAGAAAAAAAGAATATATAAAAATGTGTCCACATTTCTGTCCATAAACAACTTTAATGATGTGTTTAAATCATCCGTAAAGCATTCAAGAATGCTTTTAATCACAATTTACAGCTCACAAGCATGCAGCAATGAAACTTTAACAGCTGTATTTTCAACCATCAATTTTTATACGCTCATAGTTCAAAAATCAGATGCAGAAAAGGAAGGGGAAAGCAGAATTCTGTTTAGTTTTTTTTTTTTAAAGAAATGCAGGAGCAGCGTGTCATAAATATTTACTAAAAGCCGTTTTGTCTTCAGAACACAGAGCTTTGAAAACTGGAGCAGTATATAGATAAACTGGTCTCATTCTTTGTATACAGTTTCTTACTTACACACACACACACAAATCCAGCGTGTATGTCCTTATTATAACATTATATTTAAGTCCATTCAACAAAATTCTGTTTTTCAGGCTTTCCTTTTTTTCTTCTGCATTTTCTTTCCTGACAGCGCCCCCTTCTGGGCTCCTCGCACCATACCCTTAAACTGGCCATGAAGTTTGGCTCGCTTCCTGTGAAAACAGAACAAAATATTACAAAATGTTTTGTCTAGCAGCAGATTTTAACACAAAAAAACAGCAGCTGCTGCTCAAACCTGCGATTGAGCTGATCCTTCTTCAGAGGGATGTAGGCATAAGGATCAAGCTTTCCTTTTTTCTTCACATCTCCTTTTCCTTTCTAAAAAAGAAAATAAAATACATGAAATGATCATTGTGATCATCTCAGTCCAGTCACGTTATGTGAGCCAGCTCACCTTTGATTTATAATCAGCTCCAGCGTCTTTGCCTCGTACCAGAGGTCTGTGGATTCCTGAGCCGCCAGCTGAAAGCAAAACATCTCATCAGCACCACAAACTGACCCAACTGTCACTCATTTATCGGACAGTTACCTTTATATTTAAGCTGGGGTTCAAAATCCATGTCTTCATCAAAGTCCCCTTCTTTAAACTTTCTCTTCTGGGACTTTTTCTGCAATTGTTATGAATGAAAAAACATAAATAAAGCAAATAAAATGTTTCCAAACCAGACGAGTAAAAACTCACACTTTTGACTCCTGCTTCTTCTAAGATATCTTTCATCTCGTCTCCATCTGGAAGAAATTTAAAGGATTGTTGTCACAAAATGTCCAGACATAAAACATATGAGACACTAGCAGATTCCTCTTACTTTTGTGTTTTACGTCCTCCTCCTCATCCTCTCTGATGATGAGCCGTCCGTCTGAAGTCACTTTAAACCCGTGCTCCACCTTGGAAGTCTTCTTCAGCTCGGGGTTTGTGGCTAAAAAATATCAAGTTCATTTAACTCAACTGAACTAGTAATAATTTTCTGACTCTCAGGATCTAACTTGCCTAGAACTCTCTGGGAAACTTTCGGGTCCAGGAAGTTAAGCGGGTCATCTTCCTCTCCCTCTTTGAGCCACGCCTTTCCTTTCTGACGTTTGCCTGCTTTCTTTTGAGGTTTTCCTTCATCTTCGGACAAATCACTGTCAGACTCAGCGAGGATGTCTTCAATGCTGAAAAAGAGGAATAAAGTGTTTTAAGGAGAAAGAAAAAGGGCAGTTTTGTGTTAAGAACTTCAGCGTACCTTTCACTCTTTACTTTAGGTGCCTCCTCTTCGCTCTCTGAGTCGTCGTGCTCCTCTCCAGCCTGTTTTCGCCTCTTGTTTCGGGCCTCGATTTTGCGGATGTTCGACAGCACTTTGTGGTGTTCTGCAGGCAGCATGCTCTTCACCAGCTCGAAACTGGATCACAGCATCGAGAGCTTTCAGAGAAATAAAAGGGAACAACGTGCAGATGATGTGGAAAACAGAGCACTCACCCAAACTTTCTGATAAACTTAGTGAAGATGTTCTTCAGTTTGGTTCTGAAGTGTCTTCTTATATCATCCTTGATGTTTCCAACTCCCTCCATCTGAGCACGAGATTTGAGATTTTGTTCCGATATTAAATATTTACAATTGTTCAATAAATAAGACAAATACAGATATGTCTAAACTATTAATATACTCTTACCATGACCGTGACATGTGAGGCCAACATTTTGGGGTCCATGATGAAGAGGATGACTTTGATGAAACCTAAAGCAGCTTTGACGATCTCTCTGGTACGAGACGACAGCAGCACACAAACATTGTGCAGCAGCTGCTCCAATACGGACACCTCTATAGAGTCTGAAAGAAAATAAACTGCATCAGACTGAGTCCAGCTCGTAAATGTTCACATCACCCGTCATCAGCATGACCTGCCTTTATACTGGAACACCAGGCGCGTGAGCGCTAAGACGGTGCAGGTGATCATGGTGACGGAGCCAGTGAGGCCTGCGTACACCAGAACCAAATACTGATCCATGGCTTCTGCATCACAAGAAAAAAAAATGTTAAAAAGAATCAAATCTTCACATTGAGAACGTGATTTTCTGATAGATGCATCACCTTTTGTGTTCCCATAGAAGCGAACAAAAGCATTTCCTATTTCCACCAGCAGACTGTAGGCGTTCTTACGAGCTCCAACAGAAACCTCCTTGGTGCATATGATCACCTGAAAGGCAGAAATGCCTTTAAGAAAACTGAAAGCATCACTGTGTGTGTGTGTGTGTGTGCGTGCGTGCGTGCGTGCTCTTATCAGGGACGATACCTCCGGCAGCAGTGCAGCAATAAAATCCTTGTGTTCCTCATTTAACCTTTTCACAATGTGCATGAGACACTTCAGTCTTGGCTGAGAGAAAAGGAAAACAACAAATAAGACATTTTGTTTGATGTTTCGTTTGCTTTGTTGCTCTCAGCTCAACGGTCTCACCCTCTTTGCAGGTGAAGAAGCGTTTTTCAGAGTATCCAGCAGGACGTGTTTGAGTGTTTCCAGATTAGACACAACAAACGCCCTGCACTCCTCTCTCTCTGCTCCACACATCTCCTCCAGCACGCGGTACGCCTTCTTCTGCATGCCGGGCTCTTTGGCCTGAACACAAATGGGACAAATGAATACACTCGACAGGTCTGGATTAAAAACTGTTTGTCATTAAGCATAACGTGTGACTCTTTACCTCTAAATATGGTCGAATCAGCTCAAAGGTTTTAGTCATGGTGGCCTCGTCTACGAAGGGAGCCATCGCAACCACAAGGTCCATCACTGACAGGCTGAGGCCAGAGCAAATGCAGATTAGGAATACATTTTAGAAAACAAAAAAAAAAAAAATCTGCAAATAAATCCACATTTAAATCCTACCGTATGAACTCGTTGCTCTCCGTGCTCGTTAACCTCTCAGAGGCCTTTTGCAGGAATGTGCAGATCAGCTAGAGAAGATTGTTTTAATAGTGAGGCAGCATATTTAAGTTAAAATCTATAATAAAAACACAGTGCAGCAAAATGAGAAGAAAATTCACTCACCTGAGTTTCAGTGATGGATAAATAAACTTTAATAGTGTCCAGCACAGCCATCCTGTAGGTCCCCGACTCGCCCTCCGCAGGCTGCTGGCTGTACACGTTGAAAAGGATCGGCAGGAAGTTCTTAGAGAAACGACCCATTTCAGCCTTTTCTTCCTCTGACATAAAAAGGATCGGAGCTTTAAGATGATTTCATGTCCTTGCAGTCTTTTTGTTTTACATTTGTGAACGTTGCCTCCTGCTACCTGTGGAGCAGCTCTTGTTGATCAGAGTGCGGAGCGCCTGGCACACTGTGAGTCTCAGGTCTGGGCGTTCGTTAATGGCCATTCCGAGTGTGCGGGCGATGCCTTTAAAAGACGCCAGCAGGTCCACCGGACACGTGCAGAAGCCAGGCAGCATGGTCCAAATCTGAAATAAGGAGAAAGTTGGATTTTATCAAATGTGTTTTTTTAACTATTAAAAAAATATATCACTATTTTTTTTTCAAAATCACAAGGAAACAAGTTAAGTTTGCTACCTGAAGCTGTAACGTCTGATAAACTTTTGCCTCCAGCTTTTTCCCTGCTTGCTCCAACTCTTCAGCTACAACACAAAATAAAACTGATCCATGAACAAATATATGTTTTCATAACCAAACATCCCACACTTTTTTTTACCTCTTTGTTTGAGTGTAGAGGCCAGAGGGAGGAAATAGGAAGTAAAGAAACCGAGGTGGGTGTTCTTCACGTGATCTCTAATGACAGGGATCAACCAGCTGCGTGGAAACTCCAGGTCATCTCTGAAACAGCAAAGAAAAAAAAAGAATACAAGGACCAACATGAGTTAGTAACAACAACTCCATCGTGTTTATGGGTTTGTGCTCGAGTCCTTACTGGATGCCGGTGATGTTAAGAGGAACAGCAGACAGCAGGACTTCAGGCCCCATGCTCTCCACGGCTGCTCCCACAGCCAGGTCCAGCTCACCGCTGTAGGGGAACTGAGGAGTGGAGCGCAGGTCTGCCAGAGACTGCAGAGACTGTTCAAAATAACACACACTCAGTCAAATGTATTCATTACACAGATTGTGATATTAATGTTTCTCTACTAAACCTTGGTCATGATGGAGTGAGCTTGTTTCCCTGCAACTCGATAAAAGCAGCCAAGGACCTGCAGCACAAAAGGCCAGGAGGCGTGGAAGCGGTAGGACAACCCTTCCTCCACGATACTGAAACAGAAACAAATACAACATCAGAAGGAGAACAAATGTTCTTTTAGTTTTGTTAAATAGTTATTGAACATACCGAAACATTTTGTTGATATAGGAGGGGTTTCCTGCAGAAGTTGTGGCAGTGATCATCCCCAATTCCTCCATGTGCGGGGCAACACATTCAGTCAACAAAGTCTACAATAAAAAACATACATTAACCAAACACTTCCCTACACAGAATGCACAGGTCTAGTGGTTGTAGCACCCACATACCTTCAGTGTGTTGGTGGCTGTAGACACCACCTGTGTGTGTGGAGATAACAAGCAGGACAAGGCAGTAGAGAAGAGCCGAGGGAGGTGACCCAAACTCAGAGAACTCTGCAAACTGGACCAAGGAAATCACACCACTATTCACAAATCTGCTGACTTAGCTGAGAGGATATGTTGTTTAATTGTGTTGCAAAATATGTGTCAATACTTTGCTAGGTGAACATGAGCTTTCTCCATGACAGCAAGCCAGGCCAGTAGGGGCTGCAGGTCGTTTTCACTGGGCAGGTAATCATACAGAGCCTGCAGATGACGAGTCAGAGGAAGGTTTCATACAAATGTTTTACAGGATATCTAAAATGAACTTGTTGTCTCTCTCACCGTGATAATCTGTGCGTTGAGTTCTGCTGACAGGGACGAGGGATTGTGCTTCCCGCTGAAGAGACTGTGAAACGCCTGCATGGCGCACGCCGTCACCAGCTGCAGTCAGAAACACAGAGGACATGTCACTTTAAATACTATAAATAAGGCATCTATGTAGATGAATAAAGTAGGCGAAGATGCATAAGTTTGGTGTTCGCACCACGTGACTGAGAGTCATCACTCGTAGCAGAGTTTCACAACAGGACTTGACGGCTCCCAGAGGAAACGTTCCCATCAACTCCTTCAAGAGGCAAAGCACATGAAGTGTAGTGGTGTCCTCTTTGCTGCCTGACAAGACAAAAACAATCAAGCTGAATTTTTGGACAATACCCCAATCAAACTATTTTCTCGGCAGTACAAAGAAAGCAATTAAATTAATTTTAATTTCATTCATCAGTCTAGTAGATGCATCACCTCCCGCTTGCTCTATTTCTTTGATGCAGAATTTGGCTGTTGTAGCTGCAGCTGGGTGGTGGGTTGGAGCATCATCTGTAAACAGGAAGTCACTGCCTCTAAGGATGGAGCAAACACCTTGCTGCGCCGCTTTACGAACCTGAAAAAATGAAGAGCATCCTACACTTTCAGCCTTTCAGTGAATGTTGGTTTGAGAAATGTCAGATGATCAGAACATTTTTGTTGATGTGAGCTGGTGGGACCAACCTTAGGTCTGTTGTGCACAGTAAAACTGAGCAGGCCGTGATAAACCTGCAGAGTGGACGGGTAACTCCAGACAGACACATCCTGCTTCCTCAGCAGTGTGGCAAGACATGACAGGACCTATATATGAGATATATATACATTTATGTTGGCAAATATTTCTAAATATAAAAAGACCAAGCAGAGAAATGATGACAAATCTCCTCACCCATCTCAGTGCTGACGAGGTGTCAGATGTGGCCTGTTTAGACATGACATCCATCAGAGCCTTGGCGGTGTCCGAGAACTTGTTCTTGAGCACCGGAGCGGGAACTCTAAGGAACGCCAGACACCGAGCAGAAGAAAGGTATGTCCAATCAAAACAAATTAAACATGACACGTCGGGTTCTGTTGTGAATAGGGCTGGCTGGGTACCGTTAAAGATTTTTTAGGGATGCACCAAAAATTCAGCCACCAAAAATTTGACCCAAAATTGCATTTTCAGTTTTCAGCCAAAACACCTAAATCACCAAAACAACACGGCCAAAACGTGTGACGTCGTGAGCAAATAGTGCAGCCAGCACAAGAGAAACGGGATAAGAGCCAGCATGTCTGCGGTCCAGACCGCAACGAGTCATCCGCCCAGCCTGTGATCTGAGCGGCTCGTTTCAATTTGCTCCCCCCGCTGCAGAGCGCTATGGAGCTGCGAGTGACAGGTGACATACACCTGCTTGACACGGCTTACAGCCCCAAACCTCCCCAGACAGAAACCAAACGTCGTTGTGAAGGACAAGGAAGTCAAAGTTCTACCGTTTTATGACGAGGTTGAGAAGATACGCCACTGCTGCTTGAGACTCAGCGGATTCCACAACCTCCATGGTGGTCATCTACCAAAAACAACAACAAAAAGGAATGTCATTCACAATAAACACAATACTGAGATCTAATACCACTTTAAACTTGATATTAGACATTATTAAAGTTTGTTGAGAGCACATAGAAACAGAGAACTCACCAAAGCAGCAAAATACTCTGTCTCAGTCTCCTTCCCTCCTTGACTTCGAATCACCTCGGTAACAGCTGCTAAAACTGCACAGATCTGTGAGGAAAATCATAACTCAGTCTCAGCTGCAAAGCAACTTCATGTCTTTGATTTTTAACCAAATATTTATTACCACATATGGTATCTTTCCATCCTAAACACATTTCCCTTGATTTTCCTTTGGTTAATAAAAAAAAGTTTTGCTAAAGTTATAAACTTTAACTTTAAGAGGCTACTGCAAAAACAAGAGGCCCCAGAAGTTCATCTCCCACCTCTTTGTGTGCAGCTGAGTTGGACTCCCAGAAGCGCTGCACTTTTCTAAAAGTGAGGTTGGAGCAGTCAGACAGGCCGCTGAGGAAGGTACCAGAGGTCCGATCTGAAAACTTCTCATCGGACTCCTCTTCCATGAGGGCATCCTTTCGGCCTCCTGAACTGAGCTCCAGTGGACCAGCCTGCAGCTCATTGTGAAGCTTGAGAGCATCGACGGTTAGATCACTCTTTCCTGTAGGAAGATGTAGAAATGCACAGCATTACTTTGCTTCCAACATAAAATAAAAATAAAATCCATGATTCATTTTCAGACATCAGATTTGTTCTTACACCTTTGCCAAGATCAAATTCATGCACTTACATGGTGAGTTTTCTTTACTCAACATTGGTGATGATTTATACACAAATGAACGACTTACATATGTTCAACTCTATTATATCACATCCTTGTTTAATATAAACAAATATTATTATACATTATCAAGAAGTTTTTTAGGTAAGCAAGTTAAATATCTTGACAATTAAACAATGGCCATTAATCAAATTTAATGAGCCCCTTCAATATAGCAGTGTGTAATAAAGTGCTTGATAGTAAACATAAAAGAAATGCAACAAACAGAAGAACCACATACAATATAATATAAAACAATTTAAATTCAAAGACACTGTAAAGAAAAAGGTGGAATCCCATTAAACAACCTGCTCAAGTCTGATTGTGAGCAAGTAGACGTTGTTTGAAGGCGAAGAATGATATATTTTCTGTTTATTTACTATAATAAGAATTAAATGAAAAAATCTAAACTCAAAGCATTTCCATTCCACTGATTAACACTTTTACACAGAAGATACAATAATAAATAAAGCCTTAGTTCCGAAGTTTATACAAACTTTTATTACAATCTCTGTGAGGTTATGCCTTCCATGATAGTTAATTAACAGACTAAACAAATATATTACGAAAAGTTTAGAGTCTAAAACTGCGTGTATGTTAAAGGGGTAGTGCCTGCAGCTTAGAGTTATCTCTAGTTAAATAAATGCTTGACGCAGTTTGATGTTAGCATCAGTTTAAGACAAACGCACGTGTGCCTTACCGCTCGGTCGGCTGAAAAAGCGACTTTTCGCAGCTTGACGAAAACGATTCGACTGCGGGTTGGAGTCGCTACTGTGTCCTTTCTTCCACCGTTTGAGTTTGGACCCCGTCCCAGACCGAAGTTTCCCCGATTTCACCATTTTTCGGGGTTGAAAATAGTCACGTTTCCCCTGCAGTTTGCGGAGCTCCAGATGACTCTGTCGCTTACTAAAGACGTCACAGGTTTTTTCACGTGACCAAATTGACATTGTGCTATTTGGCCGGTAGATGGCACTGTTTACCACAAACATATAAACTGCTGTAGCCAAAGACACATGTTTCTACATTTTAATGTCACTTTCTACTTAATATCTCAAGATAATTTATTTTTTCAATTACACTTTTTTCAAACTAGGATTTTTTTTATCAGACAAAGCCCACTAATTAATTATACTGTGCTGTATTTTCATAGTTCCCAATAGTCCAGACGTATGGTTAAACTTGATTGAGAATTAAAGCCTATTAACCCAATTTTGTAAGCAAACATTTTCCTTTTAAAACATTAAAACTGTGACATACCTACAGTATTAGAGACACATTCAAAGTGTGTGAATCATGTACAAAAGGCCTGGAAAGTGACCAAAATCTCAAACAGATTATAAAATCTGTCTATTTTGGACCAATAGACTATTTAAAATCACCATCAATATAACAAAATGTGCTTCAATTGTACTAATCAATATTTAATTAACAAATTAGAACTACTAAATAACTAAACTACTAAATTAGAAATGTTTTAGTCATTTTAAATCTGTGTATCATTCGTGCTTTCAATTTTCAATTAAAAACCAGTAATCAAAAAGGAAAACGTGAATATATATATGTATGTATGTATATATACAGTATGTATATATACTGTGTATATATACATACTGTGTATATATATATATATATATATATATATATATATATATATATATATATATATATATATATATATATATATATATATATACACAGTATATATACTATGGCATGCCGTTCAGGAATTTAAGATATTTATATTATATAAAGTCTGAGGTTTAGTCGATGAGCGTGCATGTTGAGAGAATGCAGAAATTTGAATTTCATTGGCTGAAAAATGTCGGCGGCAAGAAAAAATGGAAAGGGGTCTCTAGGAGGAAGGAGGGTCTTCATCAGAATGACAGATGTTGTGGAACTCAACCCATAGATCATAGTTTAGACCTGAAATATCATTTAAAACATTTAGAAAACTTTGATACAGAGAAAAATGCTCCAGAGAGCCGCTTTAAAAACAAGATGATAATTTATTGTGTCTAATGTTTGAATAAATCATAATATTGTATTGTCTCTAAATATCTACTACTTTATTTAAAATAAAGATCTTTTCAAATTTGATGTGATTTTATGTGTATTAAATTGATCATATGGTGGAAATACCATTGGAGTCAATGATTATATTTTTAATTAAATTCTTTGATCATTTGTGTTATTTGTCCAACAGAACGTGCTGTAAATTTATGATGTTGTAATGTCAGGAAACCGCCACAAGAGGGCGAGTGTTTGTCAGCAGAAGTAGAAGCCAAAGGCCAAAAAATCACAAGATAGTTCACTGCTTTTTGTATTACCATCCTTGCTAAAATACACCTCACTTCCTTAGCTAGTTGTTTTCAAACATTAATGCCTTTATTTATAATGAGCTTTTTGTCTTTTTCCGTTTTCCTTTCTACTTTTATACAGAGGGAACTTATCCTGACGGACGGCTGTGTGTCAGATACAGTTCTGAGGACGATTTACTGTAACAAGCGCGCCCTGCCCAACTGTCTAGACGGGAGGAACTCATGTCCGTAACACCTGGTAAAGTAAACCTAAGCAATGAAATATTAAAATCAAATTTGTTGTTAGATTTCCTTCTGCCCTTTTTTTCCACCTCGTATTTTTTATCAGAGACAATAATTGAAAGCATGAAAAACAAGACCTTTTTTATTGTTTTGTATCTGTTTCAATAACAAAAAACAAAAAATTTAATCAATTTTTATTTTTTGATTATTGGTTTTCAGTTGAAAATGGAAAGAACGAATGATACACAGATTATGATGTTATTTTGGGTTATTCTTTTCTATTTTCTCTGTAAATTGAAATAAAAAAAAAATTTTAAGCAAGCACAAATAAGAGACTTATGGTAATTAATAACTGCCTTTAAAAACACACAAAAATAGGATGATTTTAAATTGACCATATTTATTGATAAGTTAATCAATTCAGCTTCATATTTTACACAAAACTATGAACCACAATGAAAGAAAAACACACCTGAAAACCTTTCTACCTTTAAAAAAAGGTTCTTTCATGGCATTCTGTAATTTTATAACAATTATCTGGCTGTGAAATGAAAATGTACTGTTCACACATGACCAAACAACACACACCTAATGTGATATTTATGGTTACAAGAAAGAACGAAAGACAGAATGAAAGAAGGAGTGGATTTTCCTTATTTGGAGCCCCAGGTGAGCTATGTTTAACTTTCCAACAAGCACAAGTACAGACATGAGGAGGAGAGGAATCCCTGTAAACAATAGAGCTTCAAGTTCAGGTCTTCAGAAAAAAACACTGAGATGCGAATGTTCGGGCTCTATCTTTATTCTAAAGTGTTTCAGTGCTTTTAATATTTTATTTGGAAAAAGTAAAAGGAAAAATAGAAAAAGGATCAATATAAAAGCAATAATTTCTTATATAAACTGTACACAGAATTCCACTGCTGTACTGATTTCAGGTCCTAATCCAGTCCAGGTCCTTTATCTTTTCTTCACTTCAGATCCTCAGTCTCACCCCCTCAGTTAGTTATGACTGTGGGGTTTATGTTGACAATCACCTGGACAACAAAGTCCTTCTGGATCTTGGCGTCTTGGAGACGAGTCTTGTCGGTCAGAAGTTTACCCGAGAAGAACCACCGCTGACGGGTCACGTCGATGTCCTCCTGCTCCACCAGCTGCTTCTTTAGCTCAGCGATTGAGTCTGCCAGGCTGGCTGTCAGACGAACATCTTTTCCTAAAACAACCCAAAAAATGGCAGGAACTTTACTGAACAACACGTCACAAGATTTGAACAGTAAAAGGCGGTTGGTGGTACCTGTTGATAATCGGACCCTCAGCTGGAACTCCTCTCTGCAGGGTGGAGGCTGGGCTGGTTTCTGTGAGGATTCAGAGGCTTTGCTCTCACTGGATGTTTCAGTGATCAGGTTGACGGGCGGCGCTAATGTGTACGCTGGGAGCTGGTAGCGGTTGCCAAGTTCATCATAACTCTCTGTGAGAGAACCTGTAGAGAAAAAACAATCACCAACACATGAGGTAAACATCTTTTTACTGACACTACAGTGTGCTACCTTAAATATAAATGTAAAAAACCCACTAGTTTTACTCTGTGCATAAGTCCTTTTGCAGTGGCCATGCAGCACTGCTACTATTACATAATTATTACAGCAGTAATCTCTTTCTAATTCATGCTCTGGATTCTGCAAAGTGCTCTTTGACATTGCAGGCATTATTACTATGAGCTATGCATTTGCACAGGAAGTTCCAGGACATTTACAGCTTACAATCCGATTGGTGCTTTTTAGATCTGAGACTGATTGTGTGTCTGCTGGTAAGGTTTCATACCGTGCGGCAGAGTGATGCAGGCTCCATCCACTATAGCCTGAGCCAGCTCCAGGTCGTTGCACTCCATAGCTAAGGCTGCAGCTCTGAGTGCATCCCAGATCTCCTTCCGTCCATCAAAGGCTGGAGCCGTATCCCAGAATTCATCCCTCTTACTCCTCAGCTGGCCCATTGTCATCGGGTACTCACTTTTCCACTTTGGACGCTCCTTCTTGAGGGGTTCATTGCGTGCTAGAAGAATACATTTAAAGAGAAGTTGTAATCTGAGAGGGGGGGAAATACATGTTTGGGAATATTATAGTTACTTTAAGCACCAAGCATTTATGAGGGCTTTACAGTTTGATTTACAGAGGGAGGAAACTCAAAGTTATTATTAATGGAGCTGTGTGGATTACTGCAGTGGCTACTAACACATGTGCAAGCAAACACACACTCCAGTGGATTATGTGCAGTAATCTGTTTCCATATAACAGGATTTATCCACCCTCTATCCCATTGGACACAGACGAGAGAGATGAACATATTTTAGCCAATGAGAAGCAGCATTAAAAATAAAATCACAAGTTTACCAAAAGCAACCACAGGAACACAAATCCTCTACAAATCAGACACAACATCCTCAGTCTGTAGAGTTAATTTGTTGGTTTTTTAATATTTTAAGTCTGTGTTAACAAAATAGGGAATTTCTTACATAATATTTATTTTTAACTCTGTTTCAGGTTGTAAATGTTTTTATTATTATTAATGAATAAATAAGTCAGGAACATCAAGTTCGGAGAGTTTCATAAATTTTCTTTTATTCTTTCTCTTTTACGAGGATGGTTTTGGTCTCTGATTTTGTGACCAATCAAACTGCATAACACAGCCAGGCGAATACAAATCGGGACAGCAGGACACACAGACAGAAGTAACATCCCTTTTCAAACATGAATAACCTTCAACAAGGATAAAACCTACAGTTAGCAGGTTTTAGAACGGCTGAGGGGCATTTTTTGATCATAAAACTTGACTGTACAGGTTTTCTTTGCCTTTTTATTTTGTCGTATAAGCTAGCATGTCCTTGGCAAAATTCAAGGAACATTTGAGAACTGGGACAAACTGTATTCCATAGTCATTGATGAATCAGTGGGGAAAACAGTGAAATCAGCTCTGACATTGTGTCTTCACATTATAGCAGCAGTATCTGGAATCTAATAATAGCAGTTTCAATTTAAGTTCCCCCCCCTGAGATTTAACAGTCCAGGAGGATGGAAACTATTACTCACCAGGCTTCTGCCATAAAAGGAAATTAATTCAATCCTTCAAATTAAAGGACAAAGTAGTTTTTGGCTCTAACTGCTGCATTACTGAATTATACGATTCAGCTGTGATCAAAAAAGGAATAATGTCTAAAACACAGTCAATCCCACTAGAAATATTGATCTGATTTACTCAGAAATTGGTCCTCCAAATAACAGTTTTACATCCTTCACCTACGCTATTAAAATGATGGGAGTTTTTAATCAGATGGCACATGTCAACAATTGAAAAGCATTTATGTAAAACTCTAAAACTAATCATTACATTCATTTAGCCACACTAATGCAAACAAAACTTTTTCCACCCCAAATAAAATCTCTACTTACTTTTCAGCAAGATCTTAAAGGGTGTGTTCGGAGCATGATAGTAATTGCATTCCCTGGAATTAGGCACTCCCATAGCTGCTCTCTGCCTGAGGTCTGTTCTGGATCAAACTTCTGAACATCAAAAGTTCCCAAAAACGAGTCATACAGGGTGACCCGGAGGAAAGAAGCGAGTCCTGTCTCTGCTTGCTGCAGTACGCCACCACCTGATCTGGTTAACAAAGACTGGACCCCCACCTTACTGCTCATTTATTGTCTCACTTCCCCAGATGCTTAAAAACACCAACATCTTCTCCACTTGTATCCCTTCTAATAAAAAAACCATGAGCCCAAAATACAACAGGAACAATTCATGGAAATAAGTTCAGCGTACTGGGAGAGCACGCTGAATGTCCTTGCCAGAAGGTAGCCTCTTTACACAAGACGTCTAATCCTATCAGGTCTATTCAAAGACGGGATAGAAATACCCAGAGGCAGCACACTAAAGCTATTAAAGGGTTATAAACTCTGATCAGACTACAGTCTTTTAGAAGAAGAAGAACCTACAGTTCTTCTGGGAATGTCTCCAAGAGATAGGGCGCCATGATTTATTTAAATAATGTCAAATGATCTATTCTAAGTAGTCTCAATCAAAATATTTTAGTACAGATTGTGAACCTGCATTTGACCAAAGAACAAGGCCTGAGTGGAAAAACGTCATTCTTTCTGAGACATTCCCCAAAAAAGTGATTATAATCTGAAGCAGAAAAACAAACAATAGATTAAAACAAGTGAGTTCCTGATATGAAAACTCTGTTAGGAGCACAACAATCCCACACAGGCTCACAAAGGGAACAGTGTTTATATAATCCGTTCTATTAGATCAGGTCATCAGCACAGATTAGACAAAGGACTGAAACATGACGCATGAGACCTTCAGCACCTGCAACAGCTTCACACTCAGAATGAATCCATGCAACAGTGATTCAGGTTTGGTTAATATTTCAAAACTCCAGACCGAAATTGATGCTATTGTGAGTCCAAAAAAATCCTTTATAAGATATGGCTTTGGCTTAACTTTAGGGATTTTTAATGTTGGATCGTTAGGATGAAGATGCACAAATCCCATATTTGTGCATCTTGCTCAGCTTTTACTCATTGGCATAATTTAACAGCAATTTATAGAAGCTGCCATCTCCATTTTGAAGATTTTTGCTCATTTTTCTACAACAGTCTGCTTTAAAAAGAGAGTCACTGATTATTGATGGAGTTGACCCTGTGGTTATTTGGCTCAGAGCCAAAACTAAATCTATGATTCAGTTGCTTCAGATACTTCACTCTGTATTCTGAGATGTTTTTGGGGTTATTGTACAAATTAATGTTCTTTGATGTTCAGTTTTTTTCTAATACTGAGCTTCACCAATCAATAATCAGAAATTCCAGGGAAATTGATCGACCAAAAAGATGGTAGGCAAAGAGTTTACTGGTTTCTGCAATTTGTTTCCCTTTAAACTTGGTTTTACACATTTACTTACAAACCTCTGGTGCCTACTTTGTAGTATAAAGGCAGATATATGTGGAGGCATACATTTGTTTAATTCTTAGAACTTTGTAGGCTCTTAGAAGACTCCGTGAATTATTTATGAAGAATGAGGAATTAAGTTGGTAAATTTAGATCTGTCTTGTTAAACCAAACTTTTGTATTGTGTGCTGTTTCACTCAAAAACATTTGTTTTAAGTTGCCCAAACCTATGAATGCCACTACATGTAGTTTTAAAATTAATATTATTTTTGTAAATTGTTATATAGACCCCATTCATTCTAATCAGGCTGTTTTTAGACTATTATACTCCACAAAAAGAATAACTATTTAAAATATAATATTGAATTTACCATAAAAGTAATAACTAGAAAAAAAATGCATTTCTTGCAGAAATGTTGTTGGTCCTGAATGAAATTGCTGAAAATGGCTGAACAGCTGAACATAAGCAGAAACTGAGCTAAATTGTAATTATTAGCAAAAACATTTTAAATATTAAGAACAACCCCCCCCCAAAAAAAAAAAACAACAACAACTGAAGAGCTGAAATTTAAAAAATGAGCAAAATGTAGAAAAAGTTCAGCATAACAGAAAAAGATGAATAAAAATCAGCTAATGGGTGAAAGAACAGAAAGACAGCTAAAAAGGTGCAGGACATACAAAAAGACAGATAAAAAGCTGAATCGTGGTAATAGTTGAATGCTACTTGTTCAAAACTTAAATGGCATCTTTAGGTTCAACTTCAGCTCCTTCAGCTTAATTCATCCATTAAAGTATGGGCTGTATAGTTAAAGTTTAAAAAAGCATAAAGTTCAGCTGAAAAAAATGAAGCATTCTGTTTGAATGGGATAAAAATGTTCACAAAAAGCTGTATAACCTAAAAATACATATAGAAGATATTAATGTCAAAAATAAACCCTGGAATGCCCTGAGCTAATGTTATGATACACAATTTTCTGAAATAGCTGAACAATTAAAGAAGAGTTTGAGCACATAACTTGCAAAAAGAGTATCAGAAAGTGGAAAATGTTAATAAAAACAGTAAAATAATAGTTTGAATGCTTAATTAGCATTTAAACCAAAAAAACTTTAAAATGTCAGTGTCCCATAATACAGCTATAAAAGCATCATGCACAATGACGTCATTAGAAAAGGATCTATTGCATGTTGGGAGAGATCTTTGATTTATTTCTAACAAAGTCAAAGGAATGACGTCTCTCACCTCCTCGTTTTTTGCTTCTTGTCGAGCTTCGGGCACTCCCTTGTCCATCCAGCCTGCTCCTCCCCACACAGCCTCCCATCACTGTCCCTGTACATCCCCGTCCAGAGAGAAAGATTAGTCTGATTCATATCTGATCATAATGGCTTCACATCAGTGTGTTATGCGCTTTAATGGCAGGAAGTACAGGATTAAACATCAAACATCCCGTGTAAAAAAAATCCTCCTGAGAGAATAAAATGACAGCTCAGCACTCCTTGTACTCGTGAGGTCAGACAAGCTGCTATGTTTACGTCACGTGTACTGCCAGCTGATGGGGACACGCGCCTGAACATCATGTCTCTCGTGCTCTGATTTTCCACTCGCATGTCAAAATAATCAATTTAATTTCCTAATTTCAACGTTTAGTTTTTGGTTTGGGTTTTAGGTTCGAATAAAACGATTATTCACAGGTCGTAGGCTACAATAAAACATATTTTTGTAAATATGTTTTTCTTTTTACGTACCTGAAATCCAGTCTGCTAAATTATGCATCCGTCTGCAGTTCTCTTGCCACATCAGAACTTGCTTGAAGCGAGAGGTTTAATCACGTTATCCTGACGTGATTCAGAGATTTACAGTCCGGGGATGACAGGGGACACGGAGCTGTGTCCGTGAAGTTCTGCTGATATCAGTCTGATGCTGCAGGATCTACAGGAAACCTCTCCTTTAAAGAAATGTGATCAGAATCCACATTTCCTCCGATCATATCAAACAGAACCCGTCCGGCGCGTCCGCTTTCTCATCACTGAATTAAAGCTCGACTCCACACGCATGTCTGGATCTCAGACCGGAAACCCCTTCAGAATAAAAGTGCATACTGGGATACAAGGAATCATCAACTTGCAATGTGGGGAAAAAACTGAAGGAAAAAATGAATCTAAGTATAAACAAAATTTGATATTCCCAGGAAGGCCGCCAGGGATTTTTGTCCCCATGAAAATATAGTGTTCCTGTTTCTACATGCAATCTGACTTATTTACACCTCATTTTCACCAGCTGTCTCATTAAACAGTGAATTTCCTCCAACATTTATCTGTCAGGACTTCAGCAGAGATTTGTTTCCCATAATCATCAACAATCTTTTTATAGAATAACTCCAAATCTGCCTTAAAATAACTTTATTTCAGTCTTATTAATTTCATTATCCATGTTCTTTGCATCGTGTTTAGGTGAAACTACTATTTGGGGATATTTAACATATTGCTAAGAACTTAATGTGCTGTGATGTTGAAAATGAAATTAACAGGACAAAAATAAAATATTTTAGGGTAAATTATGTGGAGAAAACATATCTTGTCATCAAACCCAACAAACCATTTATTGACAGTAACTTTGCATCATGGTAAAGGAGCTGATTAGAACATATGAGCAGGTTTCTACTGTTAAACATGATGAGTCTGAAAACAGCTGCAAAGATAATGGAAGGCAAAACTCTGCTGAAGCCCTGACAGATAAATGTGTCTTCTGTGTTAATATTGCTTGATTGGCTGAATTTGAAGCTGCAACCAATGAGTCGTGCTGAGAAACAGCTGAAGCTGCGCACTATCAATATAAGATCAGTTCCCTCACACACACACACACACTCATCAGTGTTTTTGTAGGAATGTAGACCAAATGGTAAATTTGATCATCAAACCAAGATCAGAACACAGGGAGTAACAGAAACAAATGTCAGTGACTTATTACCCAAAATACTGGTTTCTTTGTTTATCTGATTGGTAAATTGGATAATTGCTTCCAATCTGACTTACTTTATTTAAAAAAAAAAACACTGATCATAAAACAGAATAAGTCAAAGGATTATTACTTTCTTGTCAATCAAAATCTTCAAAATTTGCCAAAATGAACCAAAGCATAAGATATAAAACTGAAGAGGTCTTAGCAATGGTCGAGGACATTAGCACAGAAAACCCTGATGTCAAGGATCTAAGGAGGATGAGATCAGTGACAGAACATTTAGTCCTGATTTTTCATCATTTGATGATGATGAGGCGGTAGGCCCAGGCTTCAAGTGGCATGGAGAGTCGACTCACCAATGCTTTATCGTCAGAGCCGCCTGATGGTCCAGCAGGTCAGCTCAGAACTTTAACTAAACTATTTAGTTTAGCCAAATGTACATGATTATATATATTATTTTTTTAAATTCTTTTACTGTGGACACCTGAGGAACCAACTGCATGCACGAGAAGAGCACAATCTCAAAATATACTTAAAAAGAGAAAAGGTCCAACTGTGCACCACAATGTTTGAGAGCCTCCAAGTGCATTTATGCATCTCATGGATCATGTCATGCTGCAGAACATCTGTGACTGTACACAGGTGTGGAGAGAAAGAATGAGAGCTGAGCCTCGCTGAACTTAAAGCAATTATTGTGCTTCTTTTAACAGGAGGTACACAGATGTGGAAGATTGATGGTCAAAGGAATATGGTCTTCCTGTGATTTGACCAAACACACAAGCAGTCCACCTGCTTGCCCAATGACAGATTTGCCCTGTGGGATTGGTTTGTTCAAAACAGTATACCCTTTTAAAAACCAGGAGCAGAAATATCTATTGATGTGCAGCTGTCCCCTCTAAATCATGCATCCCTTTTACACAATACATGCCAAATATCTATCTTGAAACATTGCAGATGTGGATGCAAAATGCACGCTCAATATGTACCCCTATTTAGGAAAGGATCTGAGCCACCCTGCAACACAGAGCCCTGAGGAAATTGCGGTTCTGAAGGTGATGGAGCCTTTCCTTGCAGAGGAAGAATGTGTCCACTGACAATTTTTTGGCACACAACTTCTGGAAAAAAAACACCAGTTTTGTCAGCAATATCAATGAAAATATCCTTCCCCCTTCTGTGTACCAGAAAGCATGCATTTCTGTTCCTAAAGTGATGCATAGGGAAAAGCCAAAATTGACAATTTATCAAGGGAAAGAGAGCAAAAACATGTGTATACTCATCAGCACTGTGCAAAGATCTATGGAGATCAGTCAGGGTCATAAAAAACAAGCACTGCCCAGTGCCCAATGCTACAACAGAACAAAGCTAGAGAATCCTGGACAAGATGCTTTGGCAGAATTCATCCAGAGCTGTGACCAGAAGATGGCTTAGTGTACAACATGCTGGACATCGCTGCTCTGACAACATTTGTTCTGTACCGGAGCTGCAATGATGCAAAAATAATCAAACGCATATTCATCCTGGAGCTCTGCCAGCAGGTGCACACCAAGCATGATGCATCAAATCCCCATCACACCTAGCATCTGCTTAGAAAAAAAGAGGAGAAACTATTGCATCAAGCAAAAATGTGTAAAAAAACAAACAAAAAACACCACAATGTGTGTCAAGTGTATTTTTCCATTGTGTGGATAATGTACACTGCCTTATCCTGGCTTATGCTGTATCTTTGCCTGACAATGTGGTAATCCTATCCACTTTAACCTTGGCACAAAAGCAGAGCAACACAGTAACTTATCTGCTGACTGGTTTAAAGCACAAGCAGATGAGTTGGATAGTGAATTGGCTGGTAACCTTTGCTATAAGGTCTTGTGGTTTATTACATTTCTAAGAAATGTTCTTTAATTTTTTTAAACTGACATGTAGCGGTAACCTTATAACTCCATGCGTCTATCTTCATGAATATTTTGAGTTTTACAAGCTGTGATTTCACATCATAGGACAAACTTATAAAGTGACATTTAATTATGTTAAGTCTGACAAATAGAAAACTTTTATGAAAAATGTTTCATTTTTATTAAGATTCCTGTTATTGATCACTTTTCAAATACTGACATCTGCTGGAAGACTAATTATCACCTGTTCAGGATGGAGTGATGTGTGTTGGGTGATGAGGGAGGGTTAGCATCAGTCTCAAATCTATTATCATCTCCTAATCGCTTCCTTCACTTCAGGGTTATATCATTTTAAGCAAGACAAGTACTCATTACTACAAGTAGTAAAAATGCATAAATTACAATGATACATTTTTTTTCTGAATCTACTTAAATATACTGAACTTGTCAGCTATAATTAAATCTCATTAGGAAAGAACAAGTGTTTCAGTTTTGCTAAATCTCATGTTTATTTCTGATGCAAAAAATAATGAAATTCACCAAGCATCTTGTTTAATCCCTTTTTAGCAGCTTGATTCTGTCTGCTTAACAGTGTGACATAACCCTGGAGCTGACATTTATCTGCTTAGTAAAGCACTGAAACCACGAGGGCAACATCAGCAAATAACATAACTATCAGTTAATGTTCAAATAGGCATGATCAAACTCCATAGTGCTAATTTGTTTTCTGAAAAATAATCAATAAAAACAGAAGAGTTCAAAAAACATTCCCAAGTAATAAAGATTTTTTCATTAACAACTTTAAAATACAGATAAATAACATTATTAGGATATTTTGATATGTTATTGAATGTTTGCATGATAATTTTGGACAGGAGTGTATAAATGTGCAGGGATTGAAATTATCCATGGTTTGTTTTTTTTTTTTTTTGTTTTCGTTTAGCTTTTAAATAAAAAAATCAACTCTGGCAGAAAAAGCTGAATTCATTTCCTTCTTAAAAAAACTATACATATTAACAGTTCAGTCAGATATATTAAAAACATATCATTTAGGAAAACACAACGTTCTGTGTCAAGTAAAACCAGACTGTTAGGGAATATAATCCCCAGCAAAAAGCAAACCATTGCTTTGCTGAAAAATATGCCTAAATGCTGCAAACAAGGTGAGTTCTTGAGGTGCTGGAGGGTGATATGACTCTTGTTTTCAGTGGTGTGGAGCCAGAAAGCAAGAATTCTTTGAGACAACTAGATAATGTAGACTGATGGTGCAATGGTTAAAAAAAAAATTTTAAACTCAGGCTACAAGCTTGCTTAACCAGTCTGTTATACGGGTATCAAATCCTTTTTGAGTGGAAAGATGTCCCATGTCAAACCGTCACCTTGTGGGGGGTGTCCGGAGGGAAGCAGAACGCGTGTCACCCAGTGACTACAACACATAAAAACAAAGTATGGATTACCAAAAGCACATTTGGTCCTGGAGATGCTTGAACGGCTGCACTGTGATTCTGTTAAAATAACAGAGAAACACACCTATTTTTCTCCACCCCAAAGAAGACTTTCCAGTTGTTCAGCCTGCCATAGTTGAAAGGGTTTTTATACACCTGGTAGACGACATAAAACAGAAGAAATGAGAAAATTAGAATGACGTCTTGGTGATATTACTCCACCAAGAAGGTTATGTGGTTTATACGTGTGTATGTTATTGTTATGAACACATTTAATAGAATTTTGCAAAGTTTATGATGGAAAATTTTATTTTGATTAATCATTTCAAAAGTTTTATTTACCGAAATACTCACCTTTCCCCATTGGGCCATTCGGACTGTTTCTTTCTTATTAATGTGTCTTTCTATGCTGGTTTCTCCTCTAGATATGAGAACTGCATGCCAGATGGTTAAAGCTCCCAGGGCCACTCCCACTGTGCTACAAAAACAAAACACTTTTCATTTCACTGACAGCCAGAACAATTAAAACAAATCATCTTACAATTTTGGGATATGAATCAATAAGCCTTCTGGTGTTCTAATAATGGAAAATGATATCAAGTCAAAGAAAATTAAATGAAGAAGTAGGTTTATAGTAGAAGCACACATTCATAATTTAAATTTTTTCCAATGTGAAAACACTGTTTGCATGCCGTTTTAGTCTGCAGATGAAAATAATAATAATGGGTGTTGCCATGTAGCAAGCTTCTAGGTGTGGCAGATGTCATCCAACAAATTCTTTACCTGGTGAGCACCCACATGTAGATGATACTCTTATGAAACATTTTTTCCTTAAAGGTGTATGGAGGCGCAGGTGTCTGAAAGTTAGTCTTGACAAAACAAAATGTACATTATAAACCACATAACACACACACATAGCTTAATAATGTCACTGAATGTTTAAGTTTAGGTGATACCTGCCCCGATGGTAGAAGCCCTATAAGAAGTCCCATCCCTGTTACAGGTATCCCTGGCTTCTCCAAATCCAAATGCTTAAAGCGCTGAAGAAACAGCCCACAAACCCAAATTAGATCAAAAGAATCAAGGCAGTGCATGTAATAAAAAAGGTGACAATAACCCACTGACTAAAAATACTCAGATATGGAGAATTAAAGGTTGTGACAGGATCTCAAACACAAACTAAAGCGAACCGTCTCACCTCAAGAGTGTTGTATGCATCGAGGAACAGGTTTCTGCCGCTGATGCTGCAGTAGACACAGCCCAGGGTCATGAAGAGACAAAAGGAGAAGAAGTAACGGTGGTTAAAATGACCCACGCAGTTATTCAACCAGGCTGAGATGCTGACGTTAAGGAGAACCACCAGCATGCCTTCTGAACTTAGCATTTTTTGACAGGGATTACAAAAGAGGAATATTTGAAGCAGAAAGGATACGACAGTGATGGTCCATTTTTAGAATGCACCTGCAAATACAAAAAACAACAACAGTGTTTTCAATATTTTAAAATCAGACGAAGTGGTGCAGTGAGAGCTCAGACATTTGAATCAGTCAAACCAGACACAACTAAGAATAATTTTTCCAACACAGCGTTTGGCTATATCCCACAGTTATTAAATATCAATTAAATAAACAACAGCAGAAAAGTGACATTGACTCACCTGTTACAGATACCACAGTGGTGTGTTCTAGCTGGTTTGGGCATGATGCACTTTTTGCAGACCGACACAAATGGCCTGTCATTTTTTTCCTGAAAGAAAAAACAATCTTGCATTAGTAGTGAAATCAGGCCAGCAGCAAAGTTAAACTACTTGTGGTTTGGTTGAGTTGTTATCTTACTGTAGGGGGATATCCAGGAGAAGTCTTAGCAGCTTTGTAGTAATGAAAAGCTATCATGATGAGGTTCCAGTGCCCATAACAAACATGCCAAGCAATCCATGCAGGAGAGTAAGTGGTTAAGATGAGAGGCAGTAGCACTATGTAGGCTATTATCACAATGGAGCTGGTCAGTAGCACAACTAAGCAAACAAACACCTTAAAAAAGAGGAGACAAAACTCAATGGATTTTTCTGCATCTGCTGATATCTTAAAATCTATAATACCGGTATTCTGCACACAGGTATACACACACTCACCATGCCAAACCAGCGGGTGACATAGTCCACCGTCACAAATATTGGTTCAAAAACAGAGTCAAAAATTACATCAGAGTCTGTGAGGGAATTGAAACAAAGTGATTGCACCAGAAGTTTTATGTACGCCCTTATTCTCTGAATCCATAAGGGCAGGCGGCTCCTTCCTCGCCTGCTACACAACCGTAAGCGTGCACATCGCAGTAGGTGGAGCACGGAGCACCGCATCCTGCATCTGGGGAATGATGGTAACTGCAAGGAAAACATTGTTTTTACGTCAGGCATTTGTCATACAGATGGCTAAAAACTAAGTGTAACACCAATTGCACACATGAGACGCCATCAACAATAATAAGGATACGTAAAGAAGTTTAAATTAAATTTAAGGAAATAACTGTTAATAATCCAAACCCTGAGGATATTTTTTTTACTTCTAAGTTTTGTTTCATTTTTGTAGACACTTGAGAAAAATATCTCGCTCAAGGACTAATAACTTATCTGATTTTGAGAAATGCTTGGAATTTTTGCTTGAGGGGTTCCAATCAAGAGCATATATGAGAATCTTGTCCAACACTGAATTGAGAAGGATGTCTAATTTGACTTTCTGCCAAAACACCCGTTACAAGAGCCAGTTATTTTAGTTTGAGGTAATATACAAGGAAACATGCTAAAGTTGCAGATTTAAAACATTTACATAATCACAGGTATAACAAATAGTTAATGGAGACAAAAAGGTCATTTTCTGCTTATCAAATGCTAAAAAATCAACAGAGGCCATCTCGTTTTGCTGCATTCCGGACAGGGTGCAGTCTGGGTGGAGGTTCTTGTGGCTGCATGAGATGAGTGGGACAGTGGTCTGTTGTAGACTTAATTTTAATCTGTAGCAGTATTCTTTTTAATTTAATCAGAAAATGACAGGGAATTCAAAGACTGATGAAAAAAATTGCTACAATCTTTTCCACATAAAAGCTTAGATGGACTATTTCCTCACAATAAACGTTGTTAATAACAGTCTGACTGAAACATAACACTCCCAAATCCCTTTTGTCTGGATGTCACATATTTTAGGTATCAAGACTCATGCGGCTCAGACTGACATACTATAGCATTTTGAATTTAACTGATAATACTCACTGATTTATGGGAACGAGGAACCCGCTGCCACTATCCGTATCGTCGACATGGTCAAAGTGAAGACAAAACGAGGTTTCTGCTGTGTTTCTGAGGAGGAGCGGGATCGCAGACCTGTCACAGTTAGGAGAGCCGAATCTCGAGTTTAACACGCATGCGCTTGAACTGTAGCGATGCATCATGGTAGTCTGAGTCAAAAAAAATTAAATAGAACGCTACATATGCTAGAATTTTCGCCACAAAAATAAATTTATTCATATGTAATTTCTTTTTATATGTTTATACATTTAAATGGACTCGAACAACGTATAAATATAGTGTTAAATTACTAAATAACGTTAGAAAATAGGGTCGTTAACGTTCTTTCAGAATTGTGGGATTTGGAGTTTTTCCATGAATGCTATGCTATGGTTAGCGAGGTCAACATGTGGAACCTTCCAGCCTAATGCTAGCTCTGTTTAGTGGTGTCAGTCATGTCGTTTTGCTTTAACTTTGACCTTCCTGCACAAACAACCACCTCCGACGACGAGGGTGGGAGCAAACAGCAAGACGGAAAGAATGTTAATGATGCTAAATCTGTGAGTAACTCCCAAGTTGTTTTGTTTACCTTTCATGTGTGGCAGCAGCAGACTTCTTTGCTTTGACGCACAGGGGAAAACTTCCCCCCCGGTTAGAGATTCAGGTCGTTAATACAAGAAAAAGTTATATTATCTAACTTCATTCATAGAGTTGAGCCCAGTATATATTATTATTATTATTATTATTATTATTTTGTTGTTGTTGTTAAGGTAGGACTTAGCTCTCATAACACAAAAGATAGAGCCAAACCACAGAGAAGAATTCTATATATGCAGAGTCAAATTAACATTACAAAAACAAGCTGACATAAAACAAAATCATTCGTGTTGTATACTTTGTGTCATGTTTTAATGAAATTGCTATCAATTAACAGTTCTGTGAAAAAGTAATTGCCCTCCTACAGATGCCTTGTTTTTGCTGACTCGTCACACTTAAAAGTTTCAGATCAGCAACAAATTTCAGTATCAGACAATGATAACCAAATATAAGCTTCAAATGATGATGGCTCTATGTGAAAAAGTTATTGCAAGTTACATTTTCACATAGGGCCAGATTAGTTTTGATAGTTTTTCCCCCTCCTTTAATAAATGAAATCATTTGAAACAACATTTTATTTTTCTCAGGTTACATTTGCCATTGAAGGTTGTTTGCTGGTTTGAAACATTTAAGTTTAACAAAATGGTAAATGGCCTATACTTGTGTCGTGCTTTTCTAAGTCCAAGGATTCCCAAAACACTTTACACTACATTCAGTCATTCACCCATTCATACACTGATAGCAGTAAAGCTACATTATAGTCACAGCTGCTCTGGGGCAGGCTGATAGAAGCTGGAGTCTCTGCACACGATCAAGTGCCACTAGTCTCTCCTGACCACCACCAGCTGGGTGGGTAAAATGTCTTACCCAAAGACACAATAATAAAGTAACTCAGCTGGACCTGGGATTGAACCTGCGACCCTGAGGTTGCCAGACAGCCACTGAGCTACATGCAGCCCCTGCAAAAACAAAATAAATCTATAATGGGGCAAATCCATTACCACAACACTAATACTAATCTATCTAATTACACAGTTACATATTTTATAATATGTTTTATACTTTTCATAAGTAAGCTTTAACTTTTTAAAATCTGAAAAATTCTATAATTTTATTTTTTTACAACTATCTGATTTACTGCAGCTTCTTAGATATTTAGTATTTTGATACACTTTAAATTAATTTTAGTCATGAAAACTTTAATAAACATTTCAATAAAGAGAACTGAATGGTATTAACTCTTGTAAAAAAAAAAGTTTTACACACAAACATGATCAAGTGGTTACGTTTGGTGTGCTTCCACTAGAGAGCATCAGTTCATAATTTTTTGCCTGTTAGCTGTGACATCACAGGAAAAGGGCATGTCAACAAAAAATATGGGCAGATTCATTAATA
The DNA here is from genome assembly GCA_006937965.1 of Callopanchax toddi. Lineage (NCBI taxonomy): Eukaryota > Metazoa > Chordata > Actinopteri > Cyprinodontiformes > Nothobranchiidae > Callopanchax > Callopanchax toddi. The sequence goes on from SSNR01000024.1 coordinate 614,087, forward strand.
TTCATACTGACAGTGGACTGTGTGAGTTCTTGTGTCACAGACACCAAAGCACTGAGGCATGCAACAAATATGCAACTTTCTTTTCATCTGACATTTATCTGCTCCGGTGGGTGTGGCACACATGACATTTTCAATGATTAAGTCACACGGGGAATCACATGGCAGACGTGTAACAGTCTCATGTTTAAGTCCAGTAACTGAGCCAACTTTATTTGTAAAGCACTTTAAAAACTGTGATATCAGATTTTGACCAAAGTTCTAAACATAGCGTAAGCAAAGAATAAAAGATCAAACACTGAAAACAACAGTAAATTACTGACATAAGAAATCAATAAAATTCACTTTATTTACTAGATTAAAAGCCAAACTGAAAAGGTGAGTAATCAGAGCAGATTTAAAAGTATCTAGTGAATTGGACTTTCTAATCCATAATGTCAGTGCGTTCTATAATTTAGGAGCCACAGCTGCAAAAGCCCGATTTCCCCCGGAGGTTCAGATGTGTCCTAGACACCTTCAACAACGACTGGTTAGTTGATTTGAGACAGTTTACTACAAACTAGTCAGACTGCTTTGTAGCCATTACTATTATTAGAATGAAGAAGAGAACGACTGAGATAAGCGAATAGTTCATCCAGTGAATACATTTCGACTCGCATGACATGAAGTTGTTCCGTTATGACATTGTGTACTTTTTGACATTTAACTCCAAATTCTCAGCTTGCATTATCTTCACATTCAGACCTCATAATGTTTATTTCTTTTACAAAATGTTATTTATTCTAAACTTTAGTCTGAAGCCATAAATCATTTTCAGTGTAGTTCTCAAAGCTTTTAAAAGCCTGTTTTGACATCACAGAAAAATTATATATATATATA
>SSNR01000024.1:614972-684887 GCA_006937965.1 Callopanchax toddi
AAAAAAAATCCATGAATTCACATGGTAGGATTTTTAAAGAATTTATTTGTAAATTAGGGTGGAAAATAAGTATTTGGTCAATAACAAAAATTCAACTCAATACTTTGTAACATAACCTTTGTTGGCAATAACAGAGGTCAAACGATTACTATAGGTCTTTACCAGGTTTGCACACACAGTAGCTGGTATTTTGGCCCATTCCTCCATGCAGATCTTCTCGAGAGCAGTGATGTTTTGGGGCTGTCGCCGAGCAACACGGACTTTCAACTCCCTCCACAGATTTTCTATGGGGTTGAGGTCTGGAGACTGGCTAGGCCACTCCAGGACTTTCAAATGCTTCTTACGGAGCCACTCCTTTGTTGTCCGGGCAGTGTGTTTGGGATCATTGTCATGTTGGAAGACCCAGCCACGTTTCATCTTCAAAGCTCTCACTGATGGAAGGAGGTTTTGGCTCAAAATCTCCCGATACATGGCCCCATTCATTCTTTCCTTAACACGGATCAGTCGTCCTGTCCCCTTAGCAGAAAAACAGCCCCAAAGCTTGATGTTCTCCCCCCCCCCATGCTTCACAGTAGGTATGGTGTTCTTGGGATGCAACTCAGTATTCTTCTTCCTCCAAACACGACGAGTTGAGTTTAGACCAAAAAGTTCTACTTTGGTTTCATCTGACCACATGACATTCTCCCAATCCTCTGCTGTATCATCCATGTGCTCTCTGGCAAACTTCAGACGGGCCTGGACATGCACTGGCTTCAGCAGCGGAACACGTCTGGCACTGCAGGATTTGATTCCCTGCCGTTGTAGTGTGTTACTGATGGTGACCTTTGTTACTTTGGTCCCAGCTCTCTGCAGGTCATTCACCAGGTCCCCCCGTGTGGTTCTGGGATTTTTGCTCACCGTTCTCATGATCATTTTGACCCCACGGGATGAGATCTTGCGTGGAGCCCCAGATCGAGGGAGATTATCAGTGGTCTTGTATGTCTTCCATTTTCTGATAATTGCTCCCACAGTTGATTTTTTCACACCAAGCTGCTTGCCTATTGTAGATTCACTCTTCCCAGTCTGGTGCAGGTCTACAATTCTTTTCCTGGTGTCCTTCGAAAGCTCTTTGGTCTTGGCCATAGTGGAGTTTGGAGTCTGACTGTTTGAGGCTGTGGACAGGTGTCTTTTATACAGATAATGAGTTCAAACAGGTGCCATTAATACAGGTAACGAGTGGAGGACAGAAAAGCTTCTTAAAGAAGACGTTACAGGTCTGTGAGAGCCAGAGATTTTCCTTGTTTGAAGTGACCAAATACTTATTTTCCACCCTAATTTACAAATAAATTCTTTAAAAATCCTACCATGTGAATTCATGGATTTTTTTTCACATTCTGTCTCTCACAGTTGAAGTGTACCTATGATGAAAATTACTGACCTCTGCCATCATTTTAAGTGGGAGAACTTGCACAATCGGTGGCTGACCAAATACTTTTTTTCCCCACTGTATATATATATATATATATATATATATATATATATATATATATATATATATATATATATATATATATATTGAGTTTTGGTTGTTTTTACTGAACAGCTTCCACAATTAATATAAAATTCCACTTTTTAAATTTAGGATGATTGCAAATGTGCTATCGTATCCACAATAATTAAACTAGCATGTTTGTCCAAATACATCATGGGTTGGCCTCTTATCTGCTATGATGTCATGTTGCTAGGTTGAACAGTGGCCCAGAAAGATAAACGCCAGCTTTATACCAAACCTTTTATGTAGCTATTGTTGTTTTTTTGTATGTATGTGGTTTTTAAGGTTAAGCATACGCACACTGGCTCTTTTGATATCAGATTTTGACAGCAACACAAAATGTTAAACAATTCATGGTGTTCTCAAACTGAAATTCGTTTTTATTCCAGAATATTCATATTCACTAACCACATACCATTTTCTGTTTGCAGGCAGAAGATATTAACACATCAGCTGAGCCAGTAAAAGAGGCCAAAGAGCACCTTCCATCTTCTGACCCACACTTCCCGCTTATTGGTGATGTCTTTGAAACTGTTGCAATTGGAGTTCTTCCTCCTCTGCATTTCATTAACGAGACAGTCTTTGAGAGGACGGCCTTAGAGAGAGAGGACAAGGAGAAAATATTCTCTCATAGCTCAGAGCAAAGGTCTGATCTCATCTCCGGCGTGTACGAGGGAGGCCTGAAGGTGTGGGAGTGCACTTATGACCTGCTGGAGCAGATTGAGAGAGACGGAGAGACATTCAGGGGCAAGGCAGTTTTGGATTTGGGCTGCGGAGCAGGGCTGTTGGGAATTCTGGCTCTGAAAAGAGGAGCCAGGCAGGTCCACTTCCAAGATTATAACAGTACCGTCATTGAGCAGCTCACCATTCCAAATGTAATGCTAAACTGTCAAGAGGATAGTGAGGTTGACAGTGAGGATGACAAAAAAGGGAAAGGCAAAGGGAAAATCCAAGTGAAAGAGGGTTGTGAAAAGAAAGGACAAGAGGGGATGAACTCTGGCAATCCACCACCGAAGAAAAGAGCTCTGGACCTTTCACAGCACCCATTACTCAAGAGGTGTAATTTCTTCTCTGGTGACTGGAGAACATTTCTTCCGTTGGTTTTAAAAACAGACCCACAGCCCAAATTTGACATAATATTCACCTCAGAGACGATCTACAACACTGCGTACTACCCTGCTCTGCATGAGACCCTCCACAGACTGTTGGCACCTGATGGTCTGGTCTACCTTGCCACCAAATCACACTACTTTGGTGTGGGTGGAGGGCTACATCTGTTTGAGACTTTTGTGGAGCAGAAGGGTGTTTTCTCTCTGGGTCACCTGTGGGATGGCGAAGAAGGCCTTCAGAGACATGTAGTATTGCTCCATTTCAAAAAGCCAAAGGACTGTTAAGTTATGTTGAAAATGATAAGTTATATGAAAATAGGATTGCCTATTAATATAACACATGAAGCTGAATTGTTAAAATCCTAGAACAAGGAAAAAGTTCAATAAAAATCTTTCTGTTTGCTCTTTCATCACCTACTCTGTCTTTTGCTTCCTTCATAGACATTTGAATATGCCAGTAACCAAAGTGCTGGTGAAAAGGGCTGTTGCAGGTCTGTAGATGCACGGAGAGGAAAGAAAGGAAATGGGCTCGGTGACCTTTGCGAGTGTTTTCCCCCGTGTTCAAACGCCAGCATGAAAGCCAGGCTTGTTTCTGTCGTCCAGCACAAAATGTCAATTGCAACTTATCCCACTAGCCTAAGGATGTCGTTTGAAAGTGGATTCTAGCGTCACTGCACATCAATAGGGGGTTTCTGTGGGGGTCTCTGTACCTCTTATTTAGCTGGTTACATAATCTAGATGGGGCCCCATTGCAAAACAATAAGTTTGGATGCATTTAGAAGTATATACATCCATTAAATATGCACAGACAGGCAACCAAGTATGGGCAGGGAGGGAACTACGCTGTTGTTTTTTTAACACCACCTGGAATCCCCTTTTCACTCAGAACAAGGAAATCCACTGAATTATTCTAACCGGGATTTTTCAGAGGAAGAATGCATCAAGTCTGGACTAGTTTGTGCTGAAGGTTCGCAGGTGAAGAGGGCAAAGGAAATCAGTCAGGTTTTATAATGTGTTGAGCAATAGAACTGTGTGAAAAAGCATTTAAACGTGTCTAACATGTTTGACTGATGGAATAGCAAACAGTTTGATTAGGTTGTCATTGTTAAAACCCCAGCTAAGTATACTAATACACACATTAGTCAAACCTATCCTAAACAAGCCCATGACGCAAGAGCTACACGCTGCCCTGACGAAAAACAACATTTAACAGCCATCAAAACCTCATCTAGGAAACAAAGTCTGCAGCACAAACATGACGATGCATTTTCACACCCATGAGTGTGTGAACAGATTTTCCCATTTGTTATTATGCAAATATACTGTAGTATTAAAAGCTGCTTCACTCATAAAATGCACCAAAGAGTTTCTGTTTGCACAAACTGCCCAGCAAACTTCCAGTGTGTCCGCTTCGTCATCATCTCTCATGTCGACAGCTGTTTGTGGCCTGCAGGGGAATTCCTGGTTCCTCCAGTATACACAGCCTTTCCCCTGCCTGCTTTATGGGAACAGGGGGCAGGGCAAGTCAGATGGTTTTCCTCAGAAACTATTATGTGTTGATTCACTGTGAGGGGGCGTGCTCTTCACTCCCACTGCTTCCTTCTTACTGGGAAGTGACAGTCAGGCTTACCGTACAGAGGGAGTGTGTAACACAACAGGGGAGGGAGGTTGATGTAGTGATGTAGAAAGAGAGTCATAAATAAGCTCATTTGCTCCGAATGTCAGACACTGCCACATCCCTCCTCAGGGTTTGGAGGTCACGAGGGAACCGAGCGTGCAGGTGAACTGAGAAGAGATGCGTTTCCATCATGAGAAAACGCTTTCTGCTGGTTCAACGCTAAAAGATCTTTCTGATGAGAAGTGACCGCCGAAGAGTGTTTAAAGATGGCAAGAGCAAAATTCAGCTGTTTTTATGAGAAGATTTGATAGATCCTGGATCTGGAAACAAAAATTTGTGAAATACTCAGGTAAGTGGATTGGAAGGAATTTCAAATCAACGCACTTTATGTAGCTACATTTATTAAAGTGTGTAGTTCTTGGAAAAGAAAGTAACTTATACAATTTCTAAACAGCAATAAGTTTTAAGCACTTTAATCTCTAAAAGAAGACCATAATATTATGTACACTTTGTTGGAGACTTTGTTAATCCCTCCTTGGGATATTGCTTGTCATGTAACAGGCCGCAGAACCGGTTGTTTCCCAGTCCAACTGACAGAAAGATATGAGTTTCCTGGATGTGTTCAGGTGTGGCCTTCCTTAGAAAGTTCATTGTACTGAAATGTATTCCAGCAGAGCACTGGCTTTAATAGGTAAACCATAGTCATTAAGATAACATTGAAAAATTATCTCAATCCACTGTCACTGTAAATATTGACTCCAGACCTTGGATGAGGTGTTTTTTTGTTTTTTGAATGACAGGATGGAATCTGTGCAATGCAGTACAAGTCAGTTAATATCCCACTTTTGTTGTAAGGCTTAAAAACACATTTACCAACTGCTGTCTCAGTAGTTTTCTAGTGGTGTTTGACCAGAGCTCAGGAGTCGTTATGTCCCCCGATCAGAGCTCTGTCGGATCTGATGGCGCGCTCGCATCAGCTTGGTGGAAACGCTTTCATTTCACTAAATGCACATACTTAAGTTTAAAAGAAATTTCCATTCATCAGAGCTCCAACACTGTCTCAACCTTAAACCTGATCTGTTCAGTCATACCTGCACTTTGGTTTTACTTTTATCTGACACCCCCTAGTCTGTAAAAATAAGATTTTGACTTTGAGAAAACTTACTGTAAATACCACCAGTGATGAATAACTGTTGAAGTTCAGGTTTAGTCATCAGTGCAGTGGTCTCTTGCTCAATCTTACACTGGAAAAGTAGAGCTGACGTTATCGTCTCATCATGCTGGGTTTCTTGAGAAATAGGGAAGGGTGAGCTCACACCTTCATACTTCTCGGTTTGTTTCACCAGTTGTTTTATACTCCCTTTTTTTCTAGTCTTAATCTTATTATAACTGCATTTTTAAATCATATTATGTGTTTTTATATGTGATTTGAATGTTTTCTTTCTAAAAACAGGCTGAAGATTGATCTACCTAACTGAGACAGGAGCTGGTTCAAACATTATTGTCACTCAAGGCTCAAGACGCCTCTGGGGATCTCATTTTAATAAGAGCTCTGCTATGAGAACTGAATTCCATAGATGGTGGCATCTTCAGGTGTCATCTATGGGCTCAGTTCTTTTGGCATGGTTTTGATACGGGCAACAGCAGTCAAGACTGTGTAAAAATATTAACACGTACGTAAGTCTTATGTTTACAATGAATGTAAATTTTTTTGTAAGATAATGCCTCATTAAAATCTCAAACAGTTACTTTCTGGTGTCATTTAATCTATATTATTCCAAATAAAAGTTTATGAATCGTTGATTTGGTTGATCACATTTTAAATAAACTAGCATTTAATCAGCGAAGAAAAATGTGATTTAATTCAAAAGACGCAGTTAATGAAGTGGAGAAGGAAATACTTAAAAGAAAACTGCCTGGGCTTCCATTTTGCACCCATCCTGACGCTTACTTGACTTTGTTTTTCAAAGCTGAGCTTTTAAATCTTTAGCTGCTGTGATGAAAAATAGCATCAATATGTAAAATATGTAATTGGATATTAATTTTCAAAATATATAAAGGTGACTAAGATGGCAGCATGAAATTATTTATGTCAGTTTTGACTTAAGAACCTAAAACAGTTCATTTTCATAAAGTTTAAAAGTATAAAATGCATGATTGTTGCTACATAAATTTTAGAATGATTCCTTTTATTAAAAGCTGGAAAGCACCAATAGGTTTTAGACAGTTTTTTAGGTTTGTGAATGAAGCTATCATCTGAAAATAAAAGTAATCAGAAATATATGAAATTTCTATATTGCAATAATAGAAAATAATACCAGTGATATTCATTTGTAACCAAAAGCAACCGATTCCGAAACAGAAAATATTGATTTTATGCTCATAATATTCCTCTGAATCATCACAGTCATAGGTCAGCCAATTCATAACTTCAAAGCAGATGTTTTCTAAAGTCACTACGCATTTCTGGTTTTTAATCTTTTACCTCCACGCTCACAGAAACCAGGGCGTGTTTCTACAGTTTTAACTCAAGCCATCAGACGGGTTCTAACATTATATATCACTATAAATCTAAAAGTGCTCCTATTCTGAGGGCCGAAGGCCCCGCAGCACATAATGATCAGATTAAAATTTAAACCATCAGTGGCTTTTTCTACTCATTTTTTTCTACACTGATTATTCTGTTTCACAGAAGGTGGTTTTAAAATAAGATTGTATTTTTTAAACTCCTGTTTCTGTTTTTGTAATTACAGCTGAAAAATAAAGTTATTTTATGGCTTTTTGAGGAGTTGAAGCATAACGGAAACTTTACTATAACTTAAATATGTGTGAAAGAGTTGATGCCTAGAGAAGAAATGTGTGAAGAACGGTTAGCACCTTTCAGATGTTCAGATTAGAAATATTATGTTTAAATCATTTTGACATAATCTATAGAATTTTGTATAGAAAATAAAACATGAATTTGTATAAGTGAAATTAATAAAAACATTTTCACTTCCATTGATGTAAGCCTGAATGTCATCTTTATATTTCATGTTAAGTTTATGCCTGTGCATGTTTTAATTTTCTGAAATAAAATCAAGTTTATAAAACAAATTATCATGTAATTGTGTTCATTCACTTGGGGAAGAGTGAGGTCTAAATCTGGATGATAACTGAGTGAAATCACTCTCGTGTTGCACAGTATTTTAGTCTCTGGTCCTGTTTAACCTCAGTGTTCATAAGTTTACTCAAAGCATTCACGTTCATTACATCATATCTCAATATAAAAAATAATATACATGTAAGTATCAATCAATAGATAGTCATGGTTTCACAATAACATTTTTTGCTATAGCTTCACTTTACTTAAAGGTTTTCCAAATTAAAATACATTTTGGCCATTTATTCATCTTATATCAGCCTTGATATTTATAAAATAGAATAGAATAGACATTTATTGTCATGGGGACAACAAAATTGAGGATTGCTCTCAAAAACCCGTAACACATCACATCACAAAATATGAACAACCATTTAAAAAGCATAAAAACCAACACGAGAAAGTAAAATGTTTTATTTTGGATTAATATTGTATTTAATTATCTAAATGTATACATTATTTGTTGATTAAAAAGCTCAAAAATAATGTGAAATAGTTACTGCAATTGCTCAAGTAAAGCATTGAGGTATAGCAGAGGTCTTAAAAAAATTCACAACATGAAACCATTAACAAACCAAATAGAATGCCTTTTATTGTCACTATATGTAAGTACAATGAGATTAAAGCAACTCCTTCAGTTCAGTCACACACACACACACACACACACACACACACACACACACACACACACACACACACACACACACACACACACACACACAGTAAAAAAACAATGAATAAACTGCAATTACAACATATTTGGTGAATACTACTTAAAAAATTATTTTATAAGATGAGTTCTTGTTTTGGTCTCTTTTAAAAGGCAGCTCAAAACACATTTTCAAACTGACTGTTACGTGATCTGTGCATCACTTTTTTACTCTGTAGTTTCTTTTCCTGCTTGTATTTTTATTGTCGTGCTCTGTGCATTTCTGTCTTATTTGTTGTGAAGCACCTTGTGATTTATATCTGAAAATGTGTTTTAAAAACATTACTACTTACTTGCTTAAACAGTCTATTATTGCTGTTCAAATATGTTTGGCCACATGCTAAAACTACAGGTCAGTCTCTCAGTATAGTGATATAAAATTTAACAGTATAATTTCTCAGCTGCAACTTTTTTGAAAATGTTTTGCACTTTTGTCCTTCAGTTTTTAATATAATTCTTAATCTTTTTTTAAGAATTGAATTTATTATTTTCATTATGTAACATTTGCTGTGTACTTTTGTCAATGTTGAAGTCTGTAAAATTAAGGGCCCATCCCTGAAATTGTACCCGCCTACTGACAGTAGATTAGCCAATCAAGATAATTTGTATAACCAATACTTCATTTTCATTGGCTACAAATGCCTTTCAATCAGTGACGTTTACCCCTAACCATCCAATGGTTGAGCGTTTTCCATTTCTTTTTTCTGCTTCTTTTTTGTGTACCAGACGAGCAACAGGGTCCCACAAAGTTTAGGACAGTGATCTAATATCACAGTTACACAAGTCGTTTGTGAGGCATTTAGTTTTGTAAACTAGTCAAACTTATCAAAACTGTTTATTCTTTGTTTTATTATAGAACATATTGACTTGTTCGAGGCCGTGGCATGGATGAAATACGGCCTACCAGTGGTGCGCCAGCCCACGGGCTGGTGCCGCTGTTTCCTCCGGGATTACAGGCTATCTATGGGGAATGTCGGCGACTTTACCCCGACCAGGCCAACCCGCTGCAAGTTACTGCCATTGTTAAGTATTGGTAGGTAACACGTTTTGTTGTTGCTGGTTTAAAATATGCTTACATGGAGTTTGTAAAAAAAGTTTTTTTAGCGATGGCTAAGTGCTAGCCTTCAGCTAGCTTAGCCTCTATGCTAATGTAAACATTTCTGCTAACTTTTTTCTTCCTTTATTGAAATGGGAAATAAACATGAGACAAAGAAACGATTCACTACACATTTGTTTTTTGCACTAACAAAACATACAATTATACAATGCATAATTAAACAATACTATTTAATATATTACTAGTATACAGTACTTTGCCTATTTATAATACAAGAGTATTAATGTCAGCGAATAAACTTTAAAATAATCTGAATATTTAATTTAATCTCCAATGTAGATTAAAAGAGAGAAATGTGAGGATTGAGACGATCACCAAGAATACTTCGCAATAAGAACAAGTTAAAACAAGAAATTATGGTCTGTAATCATCATTCTGTTGTTGGAATCAGTAGTAATTCTTTACCTAGTAGGTGTACTGAGGGGTAAATGTAGTAATGATCTTATATTGATTCCAGTCTTAATGGAAATTAAATTTTAAGCAACATTAAGATGTTGCCAGAGACATCTAACAAATGAAAGATAATTCAAATATTTTTCTCCTATCGTTCATTGGAGTACAAAGACTTATCATACCCTGTGGTGTTTAAATGAGTCCCATATCAAATTACCACTGCTTAAATTTGAGAAATCAACTGATTCAGTGTCAAACAATGCAAGCTTAATTAACATCACTAATGTGAAAACATCACATAGTGCTTGGTTATAGCCTCTCGTGTAAGCTACGTGTTTTTGAATAATCTTGACGAGTAAACTCAGTCTAACAACAACAAAAAGAACATATTTATCTATCCATTTATCCGTGTTTTTTTAATTTTGTTTTTAACAGGCTTGGTGGACCAGACCCTCTAGACTACATCAGCATGTACAGGAACATGGGCTGTCCAGCTCAAGATGTCCAGGAGCATTGGCACTATGTGAGCTTTGGTCTGACTGACCTGTATGGAGACAATCGTGTTCACGAGTAAGTAAAGTAAAAGTTTACTTTTTTACATGACAAAAAAGCTTTCTTTATGTGTACATCTTCTCTTAGTCATTTGGTTAAAAAGAGCAACACATTCAGTCTTTCAGTATAATAAATACTCCCACCTTATGGACTAGGCTGTTGCACATCTTGACATTCAGTGTCATTTCTATTGCCTGCATGCACACAAATAAAACAGATAAACAGTCACTTTTGTTCATATTTGCCTGATATCTCACTGCTTTTGTGTCTTTCAGATTTTCTGGGGCTGATGGACCCAGTGGGTTTGGGTTTGAGCTCACATTCAGACTCAAAAGAGAGGTGGGAGAGACAGCACCTCCAACATGGCCAGCTGAACTCATGCAAGGCTTGGCTCGCTATGTGTTTCAATCAGGTAAAACTAAATGGCAAACTTTTTGCAGATTTGCAGTGATTAATTGTTTTTGGTTAATATTCATTACATAGTAGTGGCATTGTCTTTTTGTGGCCAAGCAGCCTTTTTATTCAACCCCTGGAAAATTTGTGACAGGGTATTGAGTTGTCATTTTAATTCAGTCACAGTTTGTAAAGCAGCTACATCATGGTTTGTGTTTATATACCACTTCAAGAAGTCCTTGTAAATCTAAAGAATGTGTTTGTAATAAATGCTGTTGGCAGTTCCAGTAATTATGTTACAGTGTACCCAAATAGAAGAGCATTAAGGCATCAGTTTATTTGTTGGAGCTCTATATATTACCAGGAAATTCGATTTATACTTTATTGGGTTTTGCTAAATTAAAACAAATATCATTATTGTGTGGATTCTGCATCCAATAAATATTAGCTTTATAAACCTTCAGGTTGGTGTGTAATGTATTTAATAGAAATGTGGTTGAACCTGGGAGGGGTTATTGATAAAGCCTAGGAGAAAATAGAGGAGGCTGTTCACTCCAAATTATCTGCTATGGTTTCCAGCTGGGGTCAATTTGTGTATGTGGGTGGTCTCCTAAGCTACATGAATGCTGACTCCTGGCCATCTTCTCCATCCTTTTTTCTTCATAATCTGGACTGAATGCTCAGAACCTCCCAAGTAGTTTCTTTTGCTTTTCTGTTCTACATCTGGAGCTCAGTTTCTGCTTTTTCTGTTTCTTTGTACATTCTTGCTGCTCCATGTCTTATCTTTTTCTGTCACTGCAATGCTTCTACATTATTTCTGTGCAGTCACACATAAAATGATGGAAAGAAAGGCTGTTTATCACTTGTGGCTGAAGGCAATCAGCCAAAGGTGCCTGATGAGCATGTGTCTTGTTGCAAGAATTGAAAGCTTCCTTTATAAGTAAAATAAATGGCTTTTTTCATACTATCTTCTACAGAAAACACATTTTGTAGTGGTGATCATGTGTCATGGCACAGTCCACTTGACAACAGCGAGTCTCGTATCCAACACATGTTGCTTACAGAAGACCCACAGATGCAACCAGTTCACACTCCATTTGGCACAGTGAGCTTTCTCCAGGTGAGTTCAAATCTGTGATATTCATTTTAACATGTAATCAGTACACATAAAAGCTCTTGCATAACTCTTTTCATTGAGTGGGTTTTTATAATGGGCAATTTAAAAAAAGATTGAATTTGAGTAGAGGCAGAGGTAATCATGGCATTAGCCTGTAAAGGAAACATTCCTATCATTGTCAGCAAAATTTTTCTTTGTTCAAGAGGAAGATGGAAAAAAAATCAAGAGCAGCTTAGTTTGTCCATCAGGGGGTTTCAGAATACAAACAGGTTTTTCTTCAAGCAGATTTAAGTCAAGACATTTCCTCCTCCAAGCCTAGTGTGCTTGTGTCTGTTGTTCCACTTCTGTATGCAGCTTTGTAGCTTTAAAAATGTTGCTTTTCTTCAAAATTAAGGCTTTGCTTACTTTGATGTTGTATTTAAAAAGTTAGCAGCATTCCACATGGTAAAGTGTCCATGGGCTGTTGGTTGTTGTGAAATAAATCTAAGAAAAAAACTGATGGAACCAGGTGAACAAAGTAGTTTTCAGAGACGTTTTTCTTCATAAATACATTAGTTGTCTGTTTAAATGTTACGTTTTATAAGCAACAATGCTAATTTAAGTGGTCTCTGTCAGTAGTAAGGCTTATCGGCTGCCTGTCTGTGAGACAGCAGCAGCTTACTGACTGGGCTAACTTCCATATTAAGTCAATAATTATGATCCAGCCCCATCAAATTTTGTACACCACCACAGCATGTTTGATGTGGTTTATGTTTTAAAATTATTTTACGTAAAGTAACAAACTCATACGTTTTTCATTCCAGTATTTCTGGCAGATGAATTTACAGGGTTTCCGCGTGGTCTAAAACAGTCTAAGATTCATGACGTTAAATTTTAGGCCTAAAAATGCCCAGATTTTTGTCCAACGTCTAAAATTTAATGAAGTCAAGTATTAATATTGACCTAGTTTATTCCCGAGAAGTGTTGGCCATAAAATATGCTGAGTAAAACTCGGAAATCTGAAGTTGTCCGCCTTTCTGATGGCCGGAAGCCAGTGGTGCTACCGCTAATAAACCACACGAAAAAGAAGGAGAAAACCAGAAATGCTCAGTTTGCGACGCGCCAGACGGCCAGTGTTTGTAGTAGGAATGGAGAGATCTGAACCGTTGGTTTGATCATGACCTGTCGGATCAGACTGCACCGGTAGCTTCAGTGTGTATCGGGCTGAGCGCACTCACTTGTGCTGACAGGTGCCGCAAACACTGTGTGTGTCTGCCACCAAGTGAGCACTTGTTCGCGTTGCGTTTAACGGAGGTTTCGTGTCACGACTGCTGTCCTTGTAACTCGTTCCCTGGAGAGGCGCAGTGTCCAGTGATCTAACAGCAATGACTCCACGTTTAACCAGTCAATCATTACATAGTGTAACGAACCCAAATGCGTTACTACCTCTGACCTTTGACCTCAAGATCATCACAAATAATAACCATCTTTTTTCCCAATACCTTGGAATAAAATGACTCTGTTATTATGGTTTAACCTGAATCAACATTCCTCCAGGGTCACGGTCGTATCGGAAGATTTCCACCGGACTCTATTTATTAATAATAATAATAATAATAAAGACTCTTGGTGTCTCTTCTAAAATGACACTTTAATCTGTTACAGAAATGTCTTAAATGATTAATGCATTTTCTTCCAGCATTAATGAATGTTGATCTGCATCAGTATTATTTCACATACATACTGCTAAAAGGTTATGACAACCACATCACTCATTACTACAACCAATAAGAGTTAGCAGTCTGAGTCACGTGACATTAATAAATCTCATTGGGCCACGTCCCCTTTTAGATTCCCTTAACTTCCGACCCCGGAAGCTACAGTTCAGTTCAGTTCAGTTCAACGAGAGAACTAGAGAAGAGGAGAGCTGTTCTGGTCTGACGCTGACCAGACCTCACGTCTCAGCTGTCAACCTCTACACAGCTGACGCTAGTTGCCGGCTCAACCCTGAGACGGTACCAGCCCGTCTGAGCCGATGAAACCAGCTTCCCTCTGAGGTCAGACACCTTCAGTCTGACGCTCCGTGATGGGAATGCCAGCCCTAGACGCTCCCTGCCAGAGATGAGTTATCTAACTTCGTATCCACGGACGACACCTGTGGCCTCCGGCGGTCCTCGACCCCCACAGCCGTCTGATCCGGACCGGGGGGGGGAACCCCACCTCCACCGTCTCATCCGACTCAACGGTGACGATCCAGGAACGCAGTTAAGTGACCACGACTCTGGTAAAGCTTAAAGGCCTCTTGATAAAAGCTAACAACATTAGCTCACTCAAACTAGTTACTAATTCCATCCATAACTAGTGCCCCTTAATCAGAATCCTTAATCTAAATTAAGTAAATCCCTAGTCTCCTAAAACCATGAGACTCAGATTGCTAAAACTTATTTAAGATTCAATTCAAAACACCTTACCATCGTGGATGACTTAATGCTGCTTAAACCTGCTAACTACCTCTTTCTTATCTGTGATATTTGTCGTATGTTTCTTAATAAAATAATGAAGTCTATTTCCATGACTCAGATTTCTATTGTCAATACTAAAAGGTCCTACTAACTCCCTGTAATTAAGAACCTAGAGAAATATCCCCGTTAAACCCTAAAAGAGTGATAGTGTCAAGGGTCACCCTTTGAGTAAAACTAACAAAACTCCATTAGTGTTCTTACGGAAGGTGTAGAATAAACCCCAGGTTTTAAAACACTACAATAGTTTATCTGCTATCTCCATGTTTTTTGAGATGCACTGAATAGTCCATCAGTAAAACCTTCTGCAGCCAGGTGGTGCACAGCCACAGTTAGAAAACCTGGTGAGGTGACAGGTGAGGAGGAGATGAGCGACATAAGTGAATCTGAATGATTTCTGTTCTGTTAGCCACTAGAAGAGTGTTGGCTCAAACACATCAGTCTGTTAGGCAGTATTAGAGACACTATGTTGAAGTTATTTACACAATGCACAGAGTTAATGCTAGAAAATGTTTGTTAGAGTAGGTTTAACAAGAGTTTTTGTAAAATTACAGTCAGAAAGCAAAGAGGTTTGATTATTTATTGCAAGAGGTGTTATCGTTATCACAGTATTAAGCACACTGTTGTTGCATATCGCAGGTTTTTCTAATATCGTGCAGCCCTAACTTAGAGCGTTAAAAAAAACCCATTTCCCTTGCCCTGGGTGGATTTTGGGGAACGGGGGTGCCTACTGGGGCCAGTAGGGGAGCTGGACCTCCCCATCCCTGGACGTTTCCCCCCATCGGCTCTATCACTTCACCACACACACTTTCTGATTACTTGAAAATTGTGATTTTGAAAACTTCCATCAAAGATTTGTTGCGTCGATTGTAACTTAGAGATGGTGACTTTATGGACTGGGAAGATTGTCAGATTTGTTTTATAGCTTCTTGGCAATGGCATGTTCACAGACCAAAGAAAAAAACAGATTTTTGACTCTCAGGTCATCCGATCACAGATAAAGTCGATAATGCTGACCAATATCTGATATCCAGACCATTTTTTGGTGCATATCTAATGTAAACATATTAAACAGGATTAATTTTGAGTTCTTTTCTTTTTGATTATTGATGACTCAATCACAAAAACAATTTGTTCCATTTGGTGACAGTTTCTGCTCAGATGATAGAGCAAAAATAAATAAAGATGACATGTGCACTCATCTGATCTTAAATCTTAGGTTGAGGGGTAATTCAATGTTAATTTTTAATCAGTGTCAGCAGGTTATGGTACTCTCAGGCCTAAAGTATGAAGTAAAGAAATGTTATGACACCTTCTCCTTTTCTGCTCTGTGTGCAGATTGTGGGAGTTTGTACAGAGGAGCTGCAGGCAGCCCAACAATGGAACGGCCAGGGAATCCTGGAGCTGATGCGTGGAATCAGAGTGTGAGTAAAACTGTAAAATTATTTTTTGAGTTGATTAATAGATAATATGATGGATTTTAAAAAGGTAATAACACACTTGTTATTGTTTTTGAAGAGGAGTGTTATGATACTGTAACTTTAATGCATCACTGTCATTTCATTAAGATGAAATTGTGTCAACTTAAATAAAAAGGAATTTCAAGATCAATAACAGCAAAGTCAATCATTTACAAAGAAAACACAATGTGGTATTTTGTCATCTAATATTTCTGTCTACTAAATATTTACATTGGTGGGAGCTTAGGAGGATGCATGTTTTCATTTCTAATCTGTTTAAAGGTGACACGCATGACCCAAACTCTAAGTGGATTTATGTAGCAGAAGCGTCATATCTGCTAACATTTGCTCTTAACTTTTAGTGCATCTGAACTGTTGTAGGACAATAAACTAACAATAAGTAGGGATGTGAGCGTGGGTGTTGATTTCCCTCACCTGTGTTTAAGAGGAATCATTTTTTAAGATAAATTAATGTAATAATAGACAAACACTCACTGTGTAGCATTATAATTAAAATTATTATTAACAAAAAAATGTTTTTGAGAATCATAATCAAACAGAATGTTTAACCCTCGTGTTGCTTTTGAGGGTCAAATTGACCCCAAAAGACAAATAAACTCCATAGGTCCCAAACTAAGGACTGTGCGGGGTTAAAATGATTTTTCTTCATTATTTGGATGTTGATTAGTTATAATTAAGCACATTAGTTGTGTGAGAAATGCTATTTGGATAAAGAACATTGTAATATGTGACTGAATATCAATCATATGGATTTGCAACAACTAAACAGAGCAGCTTTACAAATAAATAATTACAAAAATATATATATATTTCAGAGGTCACGCTAGACTTTTTTGGTTTCAGTCATTTGACTGAAAGGGTTAAAAAATTCCGGTTAACGCGACCTCTGATATATTTATTTCTGAAATTCTTAATTAAATGAGAAGTTTTGCTTGTATGTCATAAACTGACCTCCTGATTCAGAGCAGCTTTTAGCAACGTCTACCTGTTTTTGAACAATACTTGCTGTTGTCACCTGACTGATGTGAACTGTGTTGAACCAACTGGGGAAGAACAAAAAAATCCAAAAACATGAAAACCAATTCCACCTTAGCTCAGTATATGGATTCCATTCCCATGAATACGTTGTGACCAGAGAGTGAAAGGTTCAGTTATTTGTTCACTAATTAACTTTTTGTGTTTGACTAGAAGTTAATGCTAATGATTTTTGTGTGCAGAGCTGGCGGCCCTTGGCTGATCACAGACATGAGGAGAGGAGAGACTATTTTTGAAATCGATCCACACCTACAAGTAAGGCTTTATTAAATTCTGCACGCATCAGGTTGCTCTTGCATTTAATTCTTTAATGTTTTTAGGATAAAGTAAGCACTAAAATATGAAGGTACTTGTTTTTGGAATAGTAAAACCTTATTAATGAATGCATATGTGTTTTGCTCATCTAAGCAGGAGAGAGTGGACCAGGGTATCGAGACAGAAGGCTCTAATCTGAGCGGGGTTAGCGCCAAGTGTGTATGGGACGATCTGAGTCGCCCGCCAGACGACGAAGAGGACAGCCGATCCATCTGCATAGGATCACAGCCTCGTAGGCTCTCAAACAAAGGTACGCCAACTGCCAGAGGACTAAAACTTTAATTTAGTCAGCATTTCTAAAAATGTTTCACCAATAGTCTGCTTCTTATACTTTCCATACTTCATGATGAGATAATAGTCTTTTTTTATTGTTATTATTTAAAATCTTCCTGTTTGTCAACAGACACAGAGCAGATCAGAGAAACCTTGAGAAAAGGACTGGAGTTTAACAGCAAGACGGCACTACCACCTATCAGCAGCCAGAAGCAGAACCATGAGAGATCTCAGTGAGTTTTCCTCCCACTCACTAACACACCCTCACATGGGTTTCAGGAAGATAAGTTGCTGCTTCTTATGCAGTGACTCAGAGCCCTGCTGACATCTGAGCTGTTTTCACCATTGCTCCTTATACACCAGCATTTTATGTTGGTTTGTTGCCAGCATGTTTCAGGTTTTCTGTGGAATCGGTTGTGACTTCATCAGAGTTGGTTCCATAAGAAAAGTTGTGAAATCTTTATTTTCCCATTTGCTGACAAAATCTAAGTCTGCCATTTCCTGTAGGGTTTTTTTTTTCACAGAAATATGCGAGTTTATTAGTGATCATATTACTCCTAAATTCCACCCTTAGATTTTTATCTTGTTTTTCAGGAGTCGGAAGGACAGTTTGGAGAGCGAGAGTTCAGCAGCCATTGTTCCTCATGAGCTGGTCCGAACACGGCAGCTGGAGAGCGTTCATCTGAAATTTAACCAAGAGTCAGGAACGCTGCTGCCCCTCTGCCTGCGGTACTGTCACATTCTCACTCTACACCAAAATAACACATTCATCATCATTGGCTTTTCCTAAGACAGAAAAAAAGGGTTTCTACACATTTTTTCTTGAATAGGTGTGGCAGGAGATATTGCTGAAACACTGGCGCCAAACATATACAATCTGACAAAAATAGTGCTGTTTTAATTTAGTAGAATCCATTCTGCGTGAAGTCACTGCTGGTAGATATTAATGTAGGCTGTAAAATAACTGAAGAGACAGGGATGAACCAGTGCTTGTAGTTGAATTGGATTTCTGTACATTCATGCGGACACAAAACCATGACAAGTCATGTACAGTAGGGCTGTTCGATTATGGCAAAAATGATAATCACGATTATTTTGATTGAAATTGAGATCACGATTATTTAGACGATATTTATTTACCATTGATAACAAAATATTACTGAATAATCATTGAACAGTGGCTTTTAAAGATGGTCAAAACATAAAAATGTGCAAATACTGATAAATAACAAGACAGTGTAAATGTTTGCAACTTCAAAAAATTAATAAAATGTAAACATCTGAATTCAGCACCCTACTGTGTAATATTATACATATAATATTCAAATATCAAGGCAAGTTGTACAGCTACGCGCTGTTATATCAAACTGAGGTCTGTAAATTTAGTTTAGCTGCCTGAACAAAAATAAAATGAAACTCTGAAAGTAGAAACTTTTTAAAGAAATAAGTATAAACTGAGAGAACGTTGAGAGGTTTTTTTTTCTCTATGCTCTTTCATAGGGGTGGGAATTTAAAACCAGTTCTAACAGACCAATTCCATTGGAATTGTTCACCTCCAACTTTATTAATTCTTCACTTTTCTCTTGTTTCTGTATTTCCCGAAATTTTGCATCCACACCCAAACCTCTGCAGTCTTAAAAGATGAGTGCGATGAACTCACAACGAACTCCGGAGGAAAGGAGCTACAGCGGTTCGGTCCGGACGCAGTGCCGGCTCCGTCTGGACCGAACCTTGTTGCCCCCCCTCGCTCGCGCTGTACCAACCGGAGCGGATTGTTGAACAGCTGTTGAAAAAGTGAGCACCGCTAGCTGCATGCTGTAAGAGGAGCGCTTGATTTGCCACCGGAGTAAACCTCGAGGGAGGAGCTAATAATCGGCTCAGTCAGTTTTAATGATCGTGTAAAACCCAGATCATAATCACGATTAAAATGTGATTAATTGAGCAGCCCTAATGTACAGTGAGGTCATCTAAACAATATTTAAAGATGGGTTTGGTTGATAAGTGATATCCATATCATCTTTTTACAACACCTGGTACACCTGTAACGTTTTATTTGTACTTTGTTCACCTACACAAGCCTGGACTAGCTGTAATTGCAAAGTAAACTTGGATATAGTTAATTTAAATAATTATATCCCACCACAAATATATAAATTTGTCAGAACTTCTTTTTTTTAAGCTCCATTGTTCTGATTTGTGCCCAAATACTTAAAACGTGAGGTCACATTGTGTGTATTGGACTAGTCACAGTTGGTGTTAATCTAATAACCTAAACTGTCAATGTGTCAAAATGGCCTTTTTAAAAGTCTGCTAGCAATGTTTGAAAAGAGCTGCTGGTCTTTAGCTAAACTAAGTGAAGACATCCAGACTTAAATATGTGTAATTAGCGTTGAGGTTAACGTGTTGCATTTGTTTTTGCACAGGGGCAGGTTGCTGCATGGAAGACATTTCACTTACAAAAGTATCAACGGAGACACAGCTATTACATTTGTGTCTACGGGAGTTGAAGGGGCTTTTGCTACTGAGGAGCATCCCTACGCAGCTCACGGCCCATGGCTCCAGGTACGCATGCAGAACATCTGTTTTTGTACCGTCAGACTCTGTATTTCTTTTACCTTTTTTCTTTGCCCTTATAGATTTTGTTGACTGAGGAGTTTGTTGAGCAAATGCTCGGGGATTTACTGGAGCTTAGCACTTGTGAGGATGTAAGTAAAACCCCTTTTGTTTTAACGGTTACTTTCAGCTAGTCATTCTGTTTCATTTCAAGTGTCTTATCTCTTTGTTTAGACAAAGCTACCTAAGGAGTACAGTTGGCCTGAAAAGAAGCTGAAGATTTCTGTCCTACCAGACTCTGTGTTTGATAATCCACTGCAATGAAACAGGAACACTTTCTGAAAAATGCAGACACACTCCGAGTGGAGTGCCTGCAGAGAAACTGATGGCCAGAGACTGCCTCCCTTCTGAACGTGATTCTAAAAATCAGCTCAACATTTCTGACTGTTATCATGTTTTCAAAGAGCCATTGTTTACAACATTTCTCTGAGGTTTGAATACTTTGGAGGTGATCAAATCGGCCTCAAACCAGCCTGTTCAGATGGTTAACCTGTCAGAACTCTCCTTCAGGGCAAATCGGAAGCTTTTATTCCTCCAGTTAATCCAAAACATACATAATAATGCAGCTGAGCATGCATCCACAATCCTCAGACGTCGTGTCTGAAGCAATAACTCAAAACAAGTGCTATTTATTCCAGTGGCCTTAGACAAAGCAGTTTATCAGTGTTGTTTTCAGTTATGTGTATAGTATTTACAAATGCTGGACATTTTTCTTTTATGTGTTTGTGTTCACACCAAAGTTTGAACTGTTTCAGTCTGAAATGTTTTAAGACTCTGTAGCAATAACTTTAGCTACAAGCTAAGTATTATTGACCCTTCTTAAATATGAAATGCTGCTGGTGTAGTCACCTTCACCGTGCCAAGAACTGAACTTCATGATTTCTAAACGTATATCTTCAATTCATTGTTATCTGCTTTAAAATGAGTATATTTCCTCAGTGCCTTGAACTGATTTCCGTTGATTGTCAGTGCTGCATTCAGCTCCGTTATTCTACAGCATCACTTTGAATTCAGGCTGCTGAGTCCACTACTTTGCATTCCTTCTCAACTCTAGGATGGAGACAAAATAACTGTTATTACAGTTTTCTTTTGAAACACTACTCGTAAACAACATGTGACGTATTTATATTAGTCCTTTTTTATTCTGAATGAAAAGAATAAAAGTTTAGATTTTGAATGTTGTAATTGTTTTATGACTGAACTGGCTGATTGTAATCTCAAGTGCATTAAAAGTGTAGCTTTTACACAAATAAATCTGGTTTCATTCTAAAATGGATTGTTGACATCAAATTTTTAATGGCTTTATGTTGGGAATCATCAAATACTTCCTTTAGATTTTTTGACAGCCAGATGCCATTTTAATTCTTTTTTTTTTTTAATTCCAGATGAAATGTGATTTACATTTGAAGTTATACTGTCTCTTGACTTGCAAATGGTGTGTTTTTGTTTCTACCAGTAAATTAATATCTAACCAAAACAAAGAGGTTTGGCTAAACTACTGTAGTTAAGTGAATTCTCCATGGACCTCACAGTTGTGTTTATTCTATTAACCTAATCTGATTATTGGAACTTTGGAGAATTTGTGCCATCATAATAACTGGTATTATTTATTTTTATAATGGCCAGTATGTCATAATGTTTAATGGAGCCATAAATATATGAACAATTATGAATATTATAGCATACAAGGTAATAAAATTGCAATTTGCTGTCTAAAATATTTTTGCTTTGTGTGCTTTAGTGTCCTATGGCCATTTGGAATTATTACCTGATAGATATTAAAATCAACCCACTCAGGGTCAAGGCCCCAATGTGGGTCTAGAACGGTATGGTCACTAATCTAATGAAAATGTTTGCCAATAATACATTTAATCACTGTTAAGAGAAAATGCGATTACCATGAATTTATAAAATGTAGTATGTTTGTTGAGGCTGTTTGTGTTATAATCACTTCTTAATTGACCTTTTAATATACGTATATTTACCAGTATGTGACTAAACTAGGTCACAATAAGTGTTTGATGGTTTCCTTTTTGGTCTTGACAATTTGATCACTTGCTCTGTGTTTTGATTTGCAGCCTAAATATGACATTTCCTCAAACATCTTTTAACAAAATAAATAAAAAAAACAAGTTAAAGTACAAATGTTGAAAAAAACAAATAATAAATAAATACATTTTAAGGTTTTTTTTAAAGCAACATAAATCTAAAGTTACTAAATGTACAAAGGATTAATAAAGTAATTAAACTAAATTTTTAATTAAGTGCAAATATTAAAGTAAATAACTTATTACATTTAAATGTTAAGCTCATTTAAAAAATAAGCTAAAAAGTACAAATGTTCACAAAAGGAAACAAAACAAATAAACAGAATAAAGTTTAAAATATAAAAACAACAAATTAAAGTGTTAAATGTACAAATGTTTTTTAAAAATCTAAGAAAATAAAAGAAATACTGAAATTATATAAGTTAAAAGTACAAAAGTTAACTAAATTTAAAAACTCAGTGGTTGAAGCTTTAAATCTAAGTTCTCCAGTGAACGCCCTTTAAAAGGTTAAAGTT
This sequence comes from Callopanchax toddi, assembly GCA_006937965.1. Classification (NCBI taxonomy): domain Eukaryota; kingdom Metazoa; phylum Chordata; class Actinopteri; order Cyprinodontiformes; family Nothobranchiidae; genus Callopanchax; species Callopanchax toddi. The sequence continues at coordinate 637,432 of SSNR01000024.1, forward strand.
TCAATCCTCTGACTAACATTGTCAACACAGACGAGGCTTTTCCCTTTGCAGTCCCTCATTTGGGCCCCTGGGGGCCTCTGTCGCGCCCCTCTCTGGTTTCGGTCATTTCTGAAGCGAAGCTGATTCCAGGTCAGATTAAAGTCTCCTGGCCTTCCGCGGTGTGTCCGGTAGAGTTTGCTGTGGCCGCTCCGGCTCCGGTTCCTCTCCGCCTCCTCCTCGGCTCCTCCCCGTCTGTGTGTCAACTCCGTGACGGGTCACGTTATCTCGGAGCTCGGGCAGCTCAGTCGGTGTGGAGGCGCTGCGCTCTCCTCCTCTGCCTCCGTCTGTTTACGGGAAAATCTCCCTGAGTTTACGGGAAGGAGCGGGGAGGAAAACCGCCGAGAATCCGGTCAGATCCCGGCGTCGGACGGACGCTCGGCTGGAATCCACCCGGAGGAGCTGCTTTATTCTAGGCGCACCGGAGTCAGCCGACGACATGAGGAATAAATAGTTGGTAACGTTGGCTCCGTCTCTCCTGTATCCCAACACGTTGATTTATTGTTTAATTGTCATCATTGGAGCGTTTTCGCGTTAAATGTCAGCGTATCGAACAGAGGAAGAGTCACATTTTCTGCTGCAAGTTGTCACTCGCTTCCAAACGGCTCGGCAGGTACCGTCTTGTTATCTAGAGGCTCAAGCCAACCTCGACTCATTGGAATTCATGTAAATCGTTTTATTATCTCACTAGTTTCTGTTCAAATGCACTTTATTATACTGTAGCTGCTTCAAATTATTATTATTATAAACTCATTCAAGACCTATAAATGGACAGGATGTTGAGTTGGCTCATCTTTTTCTTCTCATTTGGGTGTAACTAAGATTATTTGATCAATTCTAACTAATTTTCTTTGTTTTCTTAGTCATACACCATCACTGAATCATGGATGCAAGCTGGAAAAACTGCTTAGAAGAAGAGCTTCTCTGCCCCATTTGTCTGAATGTTTTTGATGAGCCGATCCAGTTGCCATGCAAGCACAACTTCTGCAAAGGTTGCATCTCTGAGGCTTGGGCCAAAGACAACGCAGCGGTCCGCTGTCCCGAATGCAACCATGACTACGACCAGAAACCCACGCTGGAGAAGAACTTCAAGCTCGCCAACATAGTCAAGCAGTTCAATGCTTTGAACACCGAGAAGGTCCCTGCTGTGTTGCACTGTGTTTTCTGCAGACGAGGCCCCCCGCTGCCTGTGAGAAAAGTGTGCCTGCGCTGCAAGGAGCCCTGCTGCCAAACTCACATCCAGACTCATCTCCAGCAGCCGTGTGCAGCGCCGGGACACCTGTTAGTTGACATCGAGGAGCTGAGCGCCTGGACCTGTCCCAGCCATGAGGAATACAGGCTGTTCCACTGTGAGCAGGAGCAGGTGGCTCTGTGTCCGTTCTGCTGCTTTTCCCACTGCACTAACCAAAGACACACAGTGTGTGCCGTGGATACACAGCGAGTGCAGATACAGGTAGGGCAAGAGTCACACCTCCTCACACGCACACTGGTACACCACTGAGTTAATAAAGGAGGACAGCCTTGAAGGAGGGAACAATAGATGCACATTTGTATAAAATGTCTTTCAGTTTCTTTATGGTGTATTCTGTGTGCACGGTTCTCTCCTCACCTGAAAAAACCAGACAGGTGAAAGTATATCAGCGCACACAGACCTGCATACATCGCACAGCTTTTAACCTTGATCACACCGGCCACGCCTTTCCATTAGCAGAGCTGTGCCCTCGGGTAAGTGATTCAAGTCTGCACCCACCGGAAGCGATGACCCCCCCCTCCGAACAACTCTAATGTTCCAAAACCACTGCAGGGAAACACTGAGAGACAGAAAGATGCAACATGTGTTTATCAGGCAACAAACTGTCAACAAGTGTGTTGATTTGTTTTGGCAAGGTTGTCTTTAACGTGTACGGAGGATTGTGTATCATTTTCCTGTACTTTTATCTCTCTTTGCACAAGTCGAATACATTTTGAAGAAGTATCAAAAAACAACCCCCCATTGCTTCATACACATTTCCTTCACGATCCTCCCTACTGATGAAGGGATGGGAGTGAAAATCTAATTAGTTTTAGCATCTGAGGTTCTCCTGTCTCATTGATATTCATGGTTTCATTTCAGACGGGGGTAAGTTTCAGGCACATTTCTTTTCCTGAGAACATCACAAAGTTCCAGATCAGCCGAAGTCTTCGATTCAAATTGTTTCCCTGCTTCGGAGCTATTATTGGGACAAAAGATGTCTGTTCAGCCCTTTCCACAGCTGCTCCCTTTACACACTTGCGTGCACACCCACCCACCCATCTTTCTGTTCTTTCCCAACTGTATGTTCTCAGGGAGAAACACATCCTGGCTCTTCTCAAATTAACACTGTCCATGCTCGGGCCCTCACATTCAGAGTGCACTCTAATTTCTGTAGCGGCCAAAAAAGTTCTTCTGCGCTGGGTCGTTTGTTAAAGTAATTTGAGGCCGGAGTGGTTTCTCGTCATTACTTACTGAGAGGTCTTTCTCCTTGACAGAGCTGTGGTCTATTTCGGTAAAAGCATTTTAAAATCCCCTGGCAGCACTCTTGTTGCTTTTGGGACAAACAAAGAAAGGGAGAAAAGAGGAAACGTAGCAGGAGTATGTTCGTATCTCTGGTTATCTTTGGCTCTCACAGGAGATTTGAACTTTCCACTAGCTCGCTGTTCATTTTGAGATGTGTAAGGAAGAGTAATACAACAGTAATGTCAACCTTGGGATAAATGGGGGAGGACCCCTCCCACACAGCCTCACCTTGGTTTTCTCAGGCATCTCAGCAGAAAGCCACCGCTCATGGAGGATCTGCCGTTTTCCTCTATTTCGGTTGAAGTGAGTCAGTTCCCCAGAATGTTGAGGGCAGTCCATTGACATCAGAAGTGGGGAATAGTTGTCAGTTGATTGTGAAAGAGGCTCTCTGTTCATTGAGCTCCAGGCTCCTCATTTAAACATGAGCTTCCTGGCAACCTGCTGGAGTCTGGATGCCTAAATAGGACAGCACAGAAAGTGATCATTGGTGGATTGAAGCTCGATAAAAGGTGGGCTTTCATGCTTCAGCGCTGCCTCTGCCCTCTTACGCTATTTCAGACATTTAAAGAGACTAAAAAAGGAGCAGGAGGAAGCACGACAAAGCTAGGAAGGTATGACTGATGAGCAGACAGGCAGAGGAAAACCATGACGTGAAGCCAGCATTTACTGTAACACCAGAAAGGTTTCTTTCCTGTTTTGCTAATACGACATTAACACTGACGATATAAACATGATTATTGTTAGGAGTTTTCAGGGTATATTCAGTTGTTACGGGTGAGGCGTATTTTTAGCTGATACAGCCTATTGTGTAATAGAGATGGAGAGTTGTGGTACAGGTGTGGGATGTGTCATGACTACTCACCAACCTCTAGTCAGAACAAAAAGAAAACGTGTTTCAGACGCTTCACAGAATAATACACTATCAGATCAGGGTCTCTATTGAGGCGTTTGTCATTGATTGGTATGGAAAAAATGTTTAAAAAGTCATCAGTCACATTGCTAAAGCACGTCTGAACACCTCAGAGAGCTGATCAGAGATCAGTAAAGAGATTTCACAGGCGCCAACTGTTGTTTAAAACATTTATAAAGTAGACTTGTGATATCAAGAAGTCTGTTTGCAGGAATAACACGACAAACCCTGTGATCTAAGTAGATTAACTGTCTCCCTACACTGTGATCCCCAGAAACACATGCATTGATTTGAATAACTTTACTGTACTTTTGTACTCCGGAAGTATCAGATGAGAACTGATATCAGCAGATTCTTAATTGGCTTTGCTCTGCATCTCTAATATTCTACAGTCAGGATCACATGTGACGTCTGACCTCAAGTAACGAAAACAAAATCTAACACGGTATGCTCGTTTTTCATTTCTATTGTGGCATCAGTTTAAAAGAAAAAACGCTGCGGCAATCAATTAATGTGATAATAAATTAATTTAATTGTATTTTTAGAACATAAAGCTGTTCTGATCAATATTTTTTAATTAACAGCGACTCTGCTGACTGTGCAGTGTGAGAGCGCCACTCATAAAGACACATCCACTCACTGCAGTTCCTCTCAGATAAATAGAACTTTTTAGCATCTTTTAATGACTTGAGATGTTTTCAAATCAATTCATGGAGATTTTGCTGATTTGTTATTAATAGTTAGTCATTAACACCTGCAGGGAGTTTTGAAACTCAGCCACGACCTGGAAAAGGTTCATCAGAACTTTTGTCATTGTTAGTATTTAAATAACTTAAAGATATTTAAATATATTTATAAGTTTAAACAAGATAAGTGTTTGACAAATGTTCTGTTTAGTTTGACCAACTTCTTTATAATTAGCTTGCTTCCTTTAGATATTGTCTCAACAATCAGCAGCTGTCTTGCATTTTAAAAATGAGGATAATCTGTCCACAGAGCTGGAAGGCACTATAAATAAGTCGCTTTTGCGTGATAATTTATTGAGTTTGTAATGTGTTTAGGAAATGGTAATAAAGTCACGTCACGGTCTAAAACCAATCTGAAAGTCCTTTGGTTGCTAAAAGATGTTTTTTTTTCATACTGTATAAAGCAGGTGCTCTGTTCTGTTGGGCATAAATATGAATTATTAACAAGTCAATAAAAAGAAAAAGTTAGTTTGGACAAAAAAGGGCAGAAATTTATGGAAAGAACACCCATTTCATCTCTTAAGCATGAGGCAGGCATATTATGATTTAGGACTGTGTTGTAGCCAGCAGCTCCTGGAACATTTTACTGATGGAAGTATGAAACATGATCTGAATGCAGTTACTTACAGAAATAAACATCACAGTATAAAAAACACTAACGATGGGACGAGTACAGCTGAATGACGAATCAGAATCTACAATATTATCCTTCCAGAGGTGCTTGTTTTTGTGATGACCTCATAGTCTCAAAGTAGAATTAAAAATTGTAATAATTTAGAAGAATGGTGCACACTCAACAGCCTGGGAATCTAAGAATGAGAAACTTTTTGCAAGACTGTTTAAGACACACAGCTGCTACAAAGAACTTTAGCCAAAGACCATGAGGGCTCTGTACTGGACAGAGTCTATTCTTAAAAATATCTTCATAACATAAAATAACGCATATTATTGAACAAGAGTTGGATAAAGCAATAAAGGCATCAAGGTTAATAGCCCCAAAGAGCATTTATTCTAATCCAAGTTTGTTTCTCTTAAGGATCATGGGAAATTCCAACCATTTCCATTGTTTACCATGAGAAAAAAATCCCAACTGACTTCAGTAAAAGTAACAAAATCAGTCAGATAAAAGTGGTTGTTTTGAAACCAGCTAAACAGTTTTCTCAGTTATCTGCCCTGCAGCTTTTGAATGCTGAAATACCTTAAAATAATAACCCTGAAACTTCCTCAGCAAGCTACAAGATTGTCCCCATTCTCCCCCTTTCTTTGCTTCAAAGTTTGTTTTTCTTATGCTTCCACTCTGCTTTTCTGTCTTTCTCTCTTCCTCTGCCTCTTTTTTGGCATGTGCAAGCAGCGCCTTTGCTCCCGTTCCCTTGTTTTCCGGTGAGCGCTCTTCGGAATGGGGGTGGGGGTGGGGGTGGGGGGGGGGTGCAGACCCTGACGCTGTGCACACAGACGTGTCAAACTGTCAATGACACAGAGGCCAGTGTAAACTATGGGGAGCAATGCATGTGACAAAAAAAAACTGCTTTTATGCTCCCTCACATACAAAGTAGCTCTGACATATAGATGCATAGACTAGGCTTTGTTGCCATGACAGCAGGGTTTTTCTTATGCGGGCATGGCTCCCATTCAGAAACAGTTCATTAAAAAGTGTACCTGCCCTCCTCTGTTCATAGCTGACCTTCAGTGTGTGACTGCAGATTGATTTCTATCTCCTGCCCTAAGTGGAGGAGGATTATGTTCACCAGTTCTCTTTCTGGCCTTTCGGCTCGTTTAGTGCTTTAGATTGACCCCCACAGAGGGAGTGGGCTGATCCCAACAATGGACCACACTGCATGTTTCAGAGTCCCTGACAAATTTAGCAGCAATCCGACATGGATTTGTGCAAACGTGTTTGCCTTTGCCGGTGCCCTCCTGATGGGTAATTGCACCTGCTTGTGGCTGGCAGCTGCTGTTTCCTCTGTCTAATCAGAGATGTAGAGAAAGCCGTGAGTAGCAGCCACGTTTGTGGAGGTCACAGCAGAGGTTTCAGTCTGTATTTGTTTAGTCTTTGTGTGTTTTTTAGTGTCCTGTTGTGATTCGATGGGTTAATCCCTGCCATCTCTGTACAGGCCATGCTAATGAGGCAGCAGGACAAACTGGATTGTCGTGTTCAGAACATCGATGAGCAGCTTGGCAAGCTGGAGTCCGATAAAACCCTCATGAAGGTAAAGTGCAACAATATCTAGTTTCTTGCCATATGTTTTTAGGGGTAATGGCTTCTTTTTTATCTTCACTTTTTTCTAATCTTGCTTTGTATGTTGTTTGGGGAAAATGTCACTCCAATAATTCAATACATCACTTCAGTTTTTTTGCATGTGTGCTCCTTTTCTCTGCAGGAGGCGGTGTCTGAACTGAAGGAGCGAGTCAGAGCTCAGTACCAGAGGATGCATTCACTGCTAGAATCAAACCAAGCGGAGGCTGTGCAGATGCTGGAGAGCGCTTACATTATGTATGTGAGGAAGAACTCCCAGCAGGTTCTGCAGCTCAACGAAAAGCGTCAGGAAGCAGAAAAACTCCTGAGCTCGGTGCACACGTTCTTCCAGAGAGCAGAGAGCATAAACTTCATGAAGGTATGAAGCATTAAACGAAGCACCTTCAGCCAGAGGCTGATCCTCTACGAGGTGCAGGACAGATCGCTACAGGAAGTAGACATTAGACTATTTAAGAAATAATACCAAAAACCCCACAAAACACCTGTATTTGTTGTAACTTTGTTGGAATATGATCAACCGACCGAGGAAAAAATACGTATTTGATACACCACCGATTATTCAAGTTTTCCGTCTCTCCTTTATACAAATCTTCTGTCTACCTCTTTCAGGTTTCAGGGCCGTCGCTGGGCAAGACAGAGTCTCAGCCCCTCCAAAGATATTCTATTGATTTCAGGTCTGGAGACTGGCTAGACCTCTCCAAGACCTAGAAATGCTTCTTGTAGAGCCTCCTTAGTTTCCCTGGCTGTGTTTCAGGTCATTGTCATGCTTGAAGACTCAAACATGACCCATCTTCAATGCTCTTACTGAAGAAAGGAAATCTAGCGATACATGGCTCAATCCATACTCTCCTCAATGTGGTACAGTCGTCTTGTTCCCATTGCAGAAAAACACCCAAAGCAAGATGTTTGCACCTTCATGCTTCATGGTTGGGATGGTGTTCTTGGAATTGAACTCATCCTTCTTCTGTCTCCAAACAAAGCAAGTAGAGTTTAGACCAAAAAGTTCTATCTTGGTCTCATCTGACCACATGACCTTCTCCCATGCCTCCTCTGGATCATCCAGATGGTTGTTGGTAAACTTCAGATGGGTCTGAACGTTTTCTGGCTTGAGTAGGAGGACCTTGTATGCACTGCAGGATTTTAATCCATGATGCCTAGTGTTACTAATGGTAACATTTTGACCCTGTGATTTTCAGGGTTTCAAAAAATACTCTCGCAGTTGAGGTTTTTCTGCGATGAAATTTACAGACCTCTTCACTCTTTGTGGGTGGAAAAGCTTGAAAAATCAGCAGTTTACCAAATATTTATTTTCCCCATGTGTATTTTTTACAAGTCAAGTGTAACTAATTTCTGCACAAACTGTGTCCAGACCAGAGCAAACCCTCTGTGTCTGTGGTGTTAGGCACTGTCAGTCAGGTGTTTGGAGACAGATTATGTCTTAATGACTCATACATCTTATTGTCTCTTTCAGAACACAAAACCTTACCAGCTGCTAATGGACAGGTAAGCATATCTTCATGGAAGCTGCTTGTTTTTGCACATATCTATTTAATGCATCACATTTTTGAAGAGCTAAAGACCTAAGATGTATTTATACAGAACTGGATTCATGGCAGATGTTTATTAGAAGTGATCATGTTTGTTAGTTTGATTTAATTCAGAATCAGATTCATAAAACAGGTAATTTTATTTAATTTGTCTCAACTTTTGACCAAAAAATGCAATAAAACCCAAGAGTTTTTAAACGGATAAAACCAAGAGTTCCAACATCTTAAATGTGGTCAAAGTTCCACTTGAGTGTCATTTTCTTTCAGGTCAAACTCCCACCTGAGTGGTTCCATCCCTCCACTCCGAGTGGGCCAACTCAGCTCCCATCATTACCTGTCCGACCTTTCAACCAGGGAGAAGAACCTGAGGAAAGTTCTTGAAGGTGGGAAAAGTAAAGTAGCAAGTGACTTGGAATTAGATTTGTGTGATCATGTAGAAGTTTAAATCTTGAGAAATAAACGGGTCTAATTGTTTTCTGTTCTCAGAACCGTTCAATGAATCATCCGTTCTTGAGGTTGTTCAGTCTCACAGCAGCTCTGCTGATTCCCAACTGGGGAGAAGTTCAGGACTACAGAAGAGACAATATAGCGTGGCTTTCCTGGAGAGTAATGCTGAAAACTCCACCTCCCAGGATCCTTTGCTCTACGGTGGCAAAAAGGCCTTTCTTGGTGACCAGAGTCACTGTGCTTCAGCTGTATACTCTTCAGAAGTCCTCCCCCAGAATCCTCACTCCTCCGGTCGCCTCCTCGACTCGGCAGCCCATCACATGGTGGGCCTGGGGTCAAGCTCAGGTCACCACTCAGGAAACGTATTCCCATCCTCCCACTTTGCCGGTGGAGGAGCCTCGCAACAAGCCATGTACGAGGGGCGAAAAGTACTAATGTGCACTCTGAATAACTGCTGCTGCTCCAGAACCCCCACCGCTCGCGCCCAGCCTCCGTACCCGGCGTCGGACTCCTTCCCCTCTGTGACCTCTCAGGAGTTCCCCCCACATGCACCGCTTCCTGCCACTCAGCCATTGCAACATTTTCCCATGAGGGGGTTGATGGATGCGTCACAAACATCCAGGCACTCTGATTTCTACAGCCTGTACGGCCAGTCCTCCACCAAGCACTACGGGACCAAGTAACAAACCAGAACCAGTGTTTGTTTACATCCAAACTGGCATCTGATCAGAATGCTTTTGTTTTCAGATCATGTCTCTAACAGTCTGTTATGGTTATTTTTATATTTGTCAGTATTTCTGGAAACCATTGTGTCCCAGTTACACAAATAACACTCAAATTTGTAAGTTTGCAGTTTTATTTATTTTCTGATTCATCTCTTGAAGTGCTAATGTGATGTTCTAGTCTTACATCTGTTCAGATACGGAGTTCTGGCATGAGGTTTCAGTGCCTAAAAAAGACTGTTAACACACTCTTACTGTACTTGCAATTTCTTAGCTCTTGATTATTTCCTGTTTTGAAGCTGAAGTCACGCAGGGACCCTCTTCGTGCAGTCAGAAGTTCGCCTGGCTTTAGGAAAAACCCTGGACTTCAAATAATATGTCAGGTTTTTCATGTATTTTTTACAAAAGAATATGAACAAACCAAAAATATGTTGAAGATGTTGAATAAATAAGCATATTAAACAACTCCTTTGTTGTGTTTTAAGCTGTGGTTTGCAGATTTTTTATGTTTATTTTGTGGTTCATGGGCTTTTAAAGCAGGAGTGTGTCTCAGAACACAGCGAAGGAGGTTTGAACGGTGCTTTGTTGCAGCGCGGCCCGCAGCAGGCCCATTATCTGCCAATTTAGGACAGTTCACTTCCTCATCCACATCCTGGTTTCTGGCAAAAATCTCTGTCTCATCCCTCTTTGTCTCATTACTGGAGCTGGTTGTCAGGTTAGGTCAGAGAACGGCAATAACCGATGAGCAGTGCCTCCTTCTCCGCTCCTCCCCTTCCTCTCCCGGGGTGTCGTTTGCCAGGATGAGGAGGAGGAGAGCTGCAGATGATGTAAGTGCAGAGTATTAATGAGGGCTGGGATTGCATAGTCATCTACTTATCTGTCACTCATACTCCTTTCAGAGCGCCCCTCCCCCACAGTAAGATGCAGAATGAGTTGGGCGGAGGGCAGAGTCGGGGTTGAAAGGAAACATAGCAATTGGGTGTGGGTGGGGCTTATCACTTATTTATTATCAATAAAATGTGCCCCCTCAATTCTTTAAAACATATATTAGTCACATCAGGGTAATTTCCAGAGAAAACTTAAGCAGCCAGGAAGAAGTGAGGTTTTATTATAACGTGGCAATCTGACCCGTGTGTTTAACTGATTAACGTTCTTATTCAGTGATCCTCCTCCTCTCTCTTTCTGTGTGTGTGTGTGTGTGTGTGTGTGTGTGTGTGTGTGTGTGTGTGTGTGTGTGTGTGTGTGTGTGTGTGTTAATAATGCAGGCTGATATCTGCAAAGAAGCACAATTATCATTTTAACTTCATTTATTGTCATATAAATCTGTTTTATAAGAGAAGAATGTCAACAACTTAATTTATAAACTTTTTAAAGTTCATTTTATCAACTTGTTCATCTTCTAACAGATTGTAGAAAGGTGTGTGTTTTGTGTGAGTGTGAGTGTGTGTGTTTGCAGGTTGAGTCTTGTTTCACAAAGGAGTGTGTGTTCAGGTGTCTGTCCACGATCAACCAGTTTTTTCTACAGAGTAAGGTTGTGTGTGTGTGTGTGTGTGTGTGTGTGTGTGTGTGTGTGTGTGTGTGTGTGTGTGTGTGTGTGTGTGTGTGTGTGTGTGTGTGTGTGTGTTCAGCTGTTGTTTGTGTGCTTTTGTCACAGACTCAGGAAACTGATGGAGTCAAAGGTGGGCACTCACGTTCTTGCCCAGGATTTATTATGTTTGATTCAACAGAACATCTTTAATGTGATTTAATCTTAACGTCCTCATGAATATCTGTAACCTCACACATCATTAATATTTCTATTGTACACAAGGGGTTTTTAATTAATTCATTTAAATTTTTACTTATGAACCAGGTCTCATTTATCAATTATTTACTGATTTAACATCAAACCAAAAACTGAAAAAGCTTCTTGGACAAATCCTTGAATCAGTTTTTGCAGATAAATCAACATTTCTTCAAATATTTCACAATCAAATGTCAATAGTAGGACTCAAACAGTCACTCTCAGAATTGTCCTCATGTTGCAACAGAGAAAGCAGTCCTTAGATTTCTTGAAGTTTTCTGTGTCATTAGCCAGCATGTGTTCATATGACACTGTTTCCAGCATGAATTCCAACCAGTTTTTAATATCCGGCTCAGAGGTGAACCTCCATAATCTGAGGATTACTCTGGCAGCCGTGACCCCTCCCCCTCCACCTGAACCACCATGCTTTGGTGTTTTGATATATTAGGTATCACTGTCTGATCCCCCAATAAGCATAATCTTGGTGATATTATCACCGTGTCCAGCCGTTTTTCTTTGTGTTGTAATACTATTTGACGGAGTGTCACGTGTATAAAGAATCCTGATTTCCAGCATAAATTATTGGTAAGTTCTATGAAGACTAGATGGAGTAAAATAAAATCTGTGCCCCATTTTAGGATAAATACATTTTCCTCTAGTTCCTTCAATGTGTTCCCTATTATTTGACAGTATTTTGAGCCATTCGTCATCATTAATAGCACAGCCAAGGTGGCTCTGCCAGTCAGCCCTCAGACTGTAACACAAATCCTTTTGTATGTCGTTAAATAATTTATAAAATGCGGATGCCTTGTGTTTGATTGTGAATTCATGAATTTCTGTATTGGTTTTTCATTATGTATGAAAATATATTTAACAATGCAGCCTCTAATCTGTAGGTATTTCCACAACGTATCTTTTTATTTTATGAATTCTGAAAAATATTAACAGCCCATCTGTTTATGCATCATCTAGGTTGTGTATGCCCTTCATAAGTCATAGCCTTTTCTTAAATATTTTCCACTCATTAATATTTTTACTTAAGCAAATAAGACAAAAGAATGATTGACTTCAAATTGTTTAATAAAGTATTTAGATATTTTACTCCATCCTGTCACACTGACAGCCCCCTCATTGGGTTTCTTACATTGATTTTTCTTCAAGGACCTCTCTGTATTTATTGATGTTTTCCCTCTCTCTGTTTCAACTATTCCCCTGTCCCCTGTGAGTCCAATCAGACCAATTCCCTTGTATTATCATCTCTGCAAAAAAACAACAACTTAATTGTAAATGGCCTGTATTTATAGAGTGCTTTAGTGTTCTTCTACCCATTCGTGGTGATAAACTACATTGTAGCCTCAGCTGCCCTGGGGCACACTGACGGAGGCGGGGATGCCATGCACCGGCACCCACCATGTCCCTCTGACCACCACCAGTAGGCAAGGTGGGTGAAGTGTCTTGCCCATGGACACAACCACAATGGCTGGTTACCAGACCGACCACTCTACCAACTGAGCTACACGCCGCCCCATATATACAAAATTAAACAGACTAATTGTAAGTGTACCCAAGCATGCAAAACAACTTAAAACACAAAAAGGTACAGAAATGTCTCATAATAAATACTAGATATTCGTTTATGTGACTGGTTTCTAAATTGTTAACGTTGTCAAGGCACCTTGCTGATTTTTAATGAGCCAGTTTTCCCAATTCTATTTGAAAACATAAAATACAAAGATAATCTTTAGGCAAAGATAACCTAAGTAAATAAAAAATGTTTTTTTTTAATTGTATTTTTATTAGGAATGGACAAGAAAAAAAACAATCAGAATCATAGTAATCATGACAGTTAAACAAGTGTCCTTCCAGGTTTTTGATTTAAGTCCAAGTTAACAAATAGTCTCCAGCTTGATCATTAAACTCACATGATCTCCAGGTGGAGTTACATTGACACTGGGAGACCTAACACTTATGCAGAACAAAACATATAAACAAGGGGGGAAGCCACTGCCGTCCTTATAAAAAATAATAATTTAAGCAATGAGTGAGTCCTATACAGGTAGATTTGAAAATAAAATTGTCAGTGAGATTAAGCAAAGTCTGCTCTGGTAGGGGTAATGAATGAAATCCAGCTTTTCCAGATTTGATTGAATTTGGCTTTCTGCAACCTTAACAGATAGGTCAGTTTCTCCATCCTAAATATCTCCAAAATAATCCCAATCCAGTCATCTATGGTCGGCTGAACCAGGCTTAACCATCTTCTCGTGATTGTTCTTTTAGCTGCCACCAAAAGTAGTTGCATCAGCTTGATCTCACTCTTCTGTTTCAGAAAAGGGACATGACCCATATAGAGAGCATCAAAAACAAGAGGTATCTGGGTTTTGAACACTGCACTGAGGGTGGTTTGAACGCTCTTCCAAAAGACCTTTAACCTGGGACAGTCCCAGAAGACATGGTAGTGGTTGGCAACAGCTGAGCCGCATTGTCTCCAACAAGGCATTTGGGCACCCTTATATCCATCCTGATATGGTGTCCTAAAAAATCTAATTATATTTTTCCAGCGGTGGTCTCTCCAGCTCATGGAATTGGATGTAGACCACTGGAAGGACCAGATGTTTTCCCAGGCCTCTACAGAAATTCCAATCCCTGATTCCCTTTCCCATTTGTCTTTAACATACAGAGTGTTATCAGCATTGGAGCAAAAATGTGGTTTTAAAAAGATTATTTCAAATATTAAAGCAAAAAATGTTAGACAAACCAACCTGGCCCTGTGTGAAAAAGTTATTGTCCTCATTGTTAAATGATGAATTAGTCTGTAGAATTTAGAAATCACTTCAATAGAATCTGTCTGATAACACGAAGGAAGCTAAAAGATCTCAAAAAGCAACACATCATGCCCTGTTCTAACCCAGAACATCTAAAGCTCTGCAGGCCTCACTTGGTTAAAATTAAGGTCAGAGGTCATGATTCAAGAGACGGGACAAAAATGGGTTCCAAAGCTAAAATTTCTGCCGACCAAAATAAACAAAGTCCCATCTCGCATTTACAAAAACAGAAGTCTATAAGGGGAGGAATACTTTATCACAGCACAGTAAGATTTTCTGATTAGGATCATCTGGGAGCTCCTGAGGGAATATGCCTGAAAAAAAACAACAACATTTGCCTCAACACACTTATTATCACAGAAGGTTCAGTGTGAACTATGGAGCCTTATGTACACAGGTGAGTGCCTCTTTAGAGATTTGTGTGTACTCAGTTTGTCACAGGTCGACTTTGTTCAAGTTTTAAGACACGCGCAGATCATTAAAGCAAGCAGGATATACATTTTTGGAATTATTTTGAACTCGTTTTCTAAAATGACATATTTTATCTTGATATAATGTCCCATAAGTTGCTCGTTGAAAGGTGAGATATACAACTCTGAATGCCACTGAGGCACAACAGCTGAGGAGTATTGGAAGGTGAAGTTTCCAAGACTTTGATGAACAGTATTGACATAGGTGCAGTCCGTTTGCACAGCTTTCAGGTTGTGCAGCTGTCTAATGCAAAGGATAGTAGAGTGGTTGATACTGAAGCATTAAATGTTCCCAGTCAGGACACACACACACACACACACTGAGTCCTTCCAAAAGGTGACAGGAACATGGACACAACAGCATGATGCACACAGAGCAGCCATTCAGAATTATCTGAATCTGATAAGAGCTTTGAAATCGGTGCCAAAACTTTATAGCAAAGCATAAACACACACATGCACGCACAGACACAGTGCGCAGACATCAAAGGCAAATATCCATGGTCAACATTTATTGATCTTCAGGTCTATTTTTGCTTGTGGAAATCATTCGTAACATGAACCAGTCGTCTGTAACGTTTCAGCTGAAGGGAAACAGGCAGCATTTAAATAAGGTTCATAAAAGCAATAAGCAGAAAGAGACGGGGGTGCAGGCGAATGAAACCGGAGCATGCATTACATAAAGTATATCAAGGGTTTTAGAGTGTGTGCAGAAAAGTGTTGTCACCTTTTGAATATGAGTGCAAAATCATGTCTGTTGTTGCTATGGTAACTTTCTGAAGCTCTTGAGTGACACATTGAGTGTATTTTTTTAAGTATTCATTATATAAAAACACTTTTTTCTACATTGGTGTCAAATTTGTGATCAATAAAATACACATTCTATGAAGTTTTTTTTTTTTAAAGTTCCTAAATGATCAAATCTAACCCATATACTGTATTTGAGGTGTTTATCATACTTCCCAGCATGCATGTAGCCTCTATATGAGGATGATGACGTAAACGATGGACTATAAAATCCTTACACCTCATTAAAGTGGGGTAAACGTTCCCAAAACTCCCTCACAGCCCACTGAAAACCAGCTGGATGTGGTTTATGAGTCAGAAAATTGGAAACAGCAGCACCTGCTCTCAGTGAAGGTGACATTAACCAGTTGGATTGTTGCACATTGATCTGCTACCTGTCACGTGACAGTGTGTGATTCAGAGGGGAGAGAATTCATCACCATTTACTAAAAGTTATCATCAAAGGTAAAAGCTGTTTCTCATGGAACTATGGTAGCCAAGATAGGACAAAAATCAGGACTGGTTCTGTTGCTAGTTTCAGGATTTTCAGCACACATTTCATTTTTGGGCAGGATTTAATTACACTCACTGCCTAACCTGTAAAACTTTGTATTTAAACTTGACAGAAAATACAAAAAGGACAACTTTTTATTGAAACAAATCTTTACTACTTTACTCCTTACGGCTTCATAAAACAAACACTATAAAGTTTTATAAATGTATTTTAAATTGGATGATATTCTACTGGAGATAATATCCCTGCATATTTGCTTGTTATTTAGCCAATTATCTGCTACAAAACCCCTGATAAACATATAAGCTCATGCAAAGTGTCCCCTCAGTCCAAAATACATAGTTTACAACCTGCAGGAGTCTGAGCAGAGGTGGCGTTTTGCAGTCAGTAACTCAGGACAGCGATTGATTTTAATACTTTAAATATTTTCTCTTGGTAAGATACCCTTCTTTTACTATTTTTTGCTTTTTTATCATTTGACCAAATGTATGCAGTTCATTCATTACTAATGCATTTGACTGTTTTATGCTGACCATTTTTTTCATGCCGTCTTCATTTTGAATGCATCAAAACCCTTTGAACTGCCTCGTAGACAAAATGTTTTATGAAAATATGCAAATAAACTATTTGAGTTTAATGCACGAGGCAACATTTCAAGTCAGTATACTTTACTAAATCAGCTTAAATTTACTTTTTCAGAAAGATAAACACACATTGTAGCATCTATGACTGAAGGATTTTATAAAAACCAATATTTAGCACCAACAAATAACTGGAGAAACTTAACAATTTAATGAAT
Organism: Callopanchax toddi; assembly: GCA_006937965.1. Lineage (NCBI taxonomy): Eukaryota > Metazoa > Chordata > Actinopteri > Cyprinodontiformes > Nothobranchiidae > Callopanchax > Callopanchax toddi. The sequence goes on from SSNR01000024.1 coordinate 653,804, forward strand.
TTGCATATAAACCACCTTATATAATTCAGTTTGAATCAATATTTTTTCTGATAGCAACAAAGTTTTTAAACTGTGAACAATTCCAGAAACCACCGGTGCTAAAAGGCATCCACCAGTAAAACTTTACAGGGCATCTTGTATAAAAACAGTTCTTATACAAACAATTAAGCACAAAGACTGATGAACTCGCAGTGAGAATCGAGGACATCAGATCTCGTTGCGACTCCTCTAATGGCACGTCTAGCTGCCTCCACGCAGAGCTTTCACCAGCCTGAGCGTAAAGTTTATCCATCTGGTACAAAAAAAAAAAAAATTTCTGAAACATCAACAAGTTAGTGAATCCGAAAACATCCATCAGGGAGCTAATGGTTCTGCTTCTTCTTCGCTGGTTTAATGGCAGGCAACTCTTCTTCCTCCTCTTCCTCCTCCTCTTCTTCATCCTCAGAAAGATTGGGGTCTTCGACCAGTGGAGCTGAAAAAAACCAGGGAGATGATGTCAAATCACGGCTGAACTGGATTTAAAATTTTTTTAATTATTTTAAGAGGAAAGAAAAACAGATTACTCCTAATAATTTGGAGTTTGGGCTGATTATATCATCTTATATTTAGCTATACAGACCCATTTTTGTATTTTTACTAAAAGGGTTTAAAAAAAAAAAGCACAAAGTTCAAAAAGTGTCCCTTATCATAAATTATACATTCAAAATGAATTAACAGCTAATATCAAAGTTATTTAACAAATTCCTTATTAATTAAAGGCCTTTCATGCCAGAGTTTTAAACCAATGTTTATGCTGTCAAGAAAGTTGCACTCAATCTGTTAGCACAATGAATATGTTTTGTTCATCATGGCTCTCAGCTGGTAGCAAATTTAATTATATCTCAGTATCTGTAAATCTTTCTGAGTTGTTGCCATTTTTGCATCATGTAGTCAGGTTGAAGTAGGGTGAAACTCACTTTGTTGTGTTTTCTGGAGCTAGCTCTCAGCGAAGGTACAACTTACTTCAACCATTAATGTGTGAAAATTCACAAAACTAAAAGGAATGCAATGGTCATCTAAACAGTGTCCATTAACATTTGTGTCTTGAAAAAAAAAGAAATAAACATGTTGCTTGCTCATAAACGAGCAGTTGTCAGTATATGAATTTCACTTGAATGCTATGATAAACCGATTTATAAAAACTTGTGATGAAATTAAAAATCAAGACTTACCAATAAGGTGCAGCCCACTGACAACGACTGGTCCTGATCCAGCTCTGAGTCGGATGGTCACTGGGGCTTTTAGTTCAAACTCTCCCAGGCTGACCTGCAATGAAAATAATAAAACCTCAGATATCCCAACTCCAGCCATATGTTTTACAGGCCAGCAGCCACAACCTACCATAGGCAGACACTTAATGTTGAGGTTGGCGATGGGCACTGAGATGGTCTTTCTTTGGTGGTTCATGGCTGTTACCTCCACCACGTTGCTCTCCTCCTTAGCACCTTCACCAAGACAAACCTGCAGGAAACACAGCATTTAATATGGGGAGTGTGTGCTTCTGGCATCAAGAAGAAACATAAATCTCAGGATTATCGAAAGAAGTGGCATGAACACGCATGTACACACAAAATCTAATTAGTAGTATCTAGTAAAAACTAGTAGTATTACTTCTGCAAATGTTAAACTTGAAGAGCAGCACATACTGTTCTAAGTTCAAGGAAGTGTTCCAGATCCTCTTCTTCATCCGCTTGAAACGTGTAGAAAGGCACTTTAGATGATAATTCACAGCCTAAAGATGAAAAAACTCAATAATGAAATGTGTAGCAGTACAAGAAGATACATATTAGGCGTTTTCGTGTCATTATCAGAGCATCTAAAAACCCACGTGTGCGCCAGAAGAGCGGCACAAAAACAAAGTTTAAAATGTTCTTACTGAACAAGAAGCTCTCCAACTTTGCTTGTTCATCCAAGTCCACATCCAAGGCTTCTTCTTCACTAAAAGACATTTTGTCGAAGGGCTGGCAGAGAATTTATTTATCAGCGTTTCTGCCTAAGAGCCAGAAAGAGAGCCTGGGAGTCGCTGACGATGAACGTCCAAGATACGTCATCAAGGTGCGCCTGGAACTCGGCGATTCTCGACCAATCATTTATTTGATATAAAAAACTACTAACAACAATTATAATAATCATATATATATATATATATATATATATATATATATATATATATATATATATATATATATATACACACACACACACACACACACACACACACACACACACAGTATATGCGCCACTTCTCTTTCATTCTCAATATCTTCTTGTATATGGTGCAAAACACACACCAATGGTTCAACATTTTGTAGCATCATAACTTTTGTGTTTAATATTGATAGCTTTTATATGAATTTTGTGTTTTTAACACTGTTGGAATAGCTTCTACTATAAATTTGGTGTTTTTAATATTGTTGGGAGTTTTTTAGTGTTAGGCGGTCATCAAGTCAGTGTTTTAACCATGGTATGTCGTTTTAAAATTGGTGTTTTATTGCTGATTTTATGTTAGTAGCAAAACCCATCCAGAGACAAGAGCAGAAAATTAGCATAAGCTATATGCTCTAAATGCATCATCAGTCGCATATTTGTACCTATGCTGGACAGCAATGTCCCTGTCAAAGAATTTAAATATCCACAGAAACATATAAACAAACCAGTAATAGCAACTTAATGTTTTATTAGTTTTATAATGTATATTACATAGAAACTTTAAAAACTGTTACTTTAATGACCCCATTTCAACTAAAAATGTACAAGAGGAGCTCTTTCTCCAAATCGTTTCAGTCAAATTCAGTTGGCAAAAACAAAAACAAAAACCACATCAGCAAACTGCAAAAAAAACCCATTTTTGAACAAGAAATTAAGCATCCATTTTATTTAACAAAAACAAAGCGCAGTTCTGCTGGCAGATTTCACACCTGGCTGACAAGCCGGGTGGCTCTACAGAAAGAGGGGTGTGTAAAAAGGAAAGAATCCAGGAACTTTTTGAACAAAACTATTTACAACATAACTTTATCACTGCATGACTGACAGTGTTAACAGACTAGGCACAACACTACAATGCTTTTAGTTGTAAGTAGCATGCTTCTTTCTCTATGCAGCACCGGATTGAGATTTTTTTCCCCCCCCGTCCTCCACAGCAAATCCAATACATCTCATGCACATTATGAATGTACAGCTTTGAAATATCACATTGACAGGCAGCTACAGGAGAGCAACTGATGATCTACATGTAATCAACAGAAAACTCCTCTAATATTAGCCAAAGTGCTTCTTTACATAACTACTGATTTACAAGAACAAACTGGAAGTGAGTTGGAATAGAAAACAAACATTCAAATGACAAGTAGAAAAGGCCCCAAAATGACCTCAGATCTGTAACGCTGCAGATGAACAGTGTGAAACTATCTCCAGTACTTAGCAATCACACTGACTCAAAGGAAACTCAGAAGCTCAACTAAGAATTTGATCATTAAATGCAATATTGTTAACTAATTACAGCCTGCAGCTAGTTACCAGTTCATCTGAAAACTACAGGTAATCCTTAAAATTGTCAGAATGAAGAGCTGAACGATGAGAGCTTGGTATTTTAGGTCTATCTAAGGATTTAAACAAATGTATCAATGCCATAAAATTAAGAAATAATAGCAGGTTAATATTTTGGTCCCAGTGGGTTACAGGAGGCAAAGATTCTAGCGTTCATTCTTAAAACATTAAATAAAGAAAAATTGACTGTAACCGTTAAAAAAGGAAACAAACTCATGAAACATAAAACATCAATATTTTGTAAATGTGTAATTATACATAACCTTTAGTACAAAATTCAGTCAGCTACATCTCTGGAGTAAGACAAGCCCAATATACAAAACTCGCTCATCTTCATCTCATCATCAGTCATTATTGCCTGACAAATGTTAGAAACCCTGGTCATGAAGGGTACTGGGGTCTGAGAAATAAACGCACAAAACCAAAAGGCAATAGCTGGAGTGAACTGTAAAAACCAAACAAAAAACATCTGTAAAAGCCTTTCTATACAGATATTTAAAGGAGCTTCTGGTCACTTTTTTTCTAGGTGGTCTGTGGGATGTTCTGTTCAGGACAGGAAAACCCAAACAGTAACTTTGTCCACCTCTCCGACCCACAACTTCACATCAAATCTTTTGGACAAGCCACCTCAAAGGCCTTCATTTCAAAGTGTATTGCAGAGCAAACCAAAATACTGCCACACGGCGCTGAAAGGCAAATTATCACCTCAAATTCTGTCAACATGTGTGTCATTTCCTTCTGTCAAAGATCAGACAGCAGGATGTGAGGGTAGTAAGTCACTACCTGAGACAGGGGCCACCCTCGTGTCACAACTCTGCTGCCATTTCTGTTACAGACACTGTGTGTCATGGGATGATGTCCATGGGGTGGATTTAGGATATAACTAGAAAAAGGTTCATGGAGGAATTATTTCCCATCATCTTGACGTAAACAACTAGTGTGGCCAGAGGAATATATACTTAAATGCTGCACTTTCGTTACTGATTCAATCATTTTTTACCTTTCAGTTCTTGACCTGCCAAATCCAAAGCAGCTATAACATTTAAAGGCTGCATCCTGCAGATGTGCTTGTTGACACAAATCTTAAAAACAAGGGCATATCAGGGTGAGCCTAAATGGTAGTATTGTGGTATAAAATTCACATTAATATGTTAAAGAGGCATCTGTCAACATGATCTCTCTTTGTTGAGCTGTTCTTCAAAGGCTGCGTCCCATAATGATGACATCTTTGGGGAAGCCATCCATTTTGGCCACTTCGAAGCATCCCAGCTTACTATAAAAGTCCATCATTCGCTTATCAGTATGACGAACCTTACAGAAAGCACCATGAGAGCCTGAAATATAAAAACACACTCCGTGAGAGCAAGAACCCAAAGTAGGACAACCAGTAAAAATAATTAAAAAATTACACAATACCCACAGCAAAAAACAAAACAAAACCCAAAACATTTTTCTAGTTAAACTCCACTTAAAGCTTATTAATAACTAATTCATAATAACTTTTGATGAAGACTGCAGACGCAAGTCGAAACATGTCAAGGTAAATAAAAACTTACTTATTGATTACATATGTCAGAAAAAAAGAACCTCAATGACCATTCCCTTAAAGCTATCCACCTGCTGGTAAGCAGCTTCATTATTGAATTTTAAAAAAAATTTTTTGTAAAGGCAGGAGGGGTAAAAAAAAAAAAAAAAAATCAACATTAGAAGGAAAGCACCTCCTAATGAAATATATACATTTACCAATCCAATAATATCAAATAACTCATCGTTTTTTCGGTTTGAACCTTCAGGTGGATTTTTAGATTACTAAAAATTTAAAATGAGCATACTCGTCTTCAACATACACGTGCTCCAGATAAACTGAAGACTACTTACCATTGGCTTTAATACAAGATAACAGACATCCCATCATGCTTTTGGCCACACTAGGATCAGTGACTTTGGCGTGAACATCGACCTTGATGAGAGAAGGAAAGTTGGACAGGAAGTTGTCTGGAAGACCCTCTTCTTCTTCATGAAAACTCAGTATCATCTTCTGCAGGAATAAGAGCAGAGTGTAAAGTAACTTCAACAACATGAGAAGACTACACTGACGTTGTGATCTTAAAGCAGATGGTCTGAGATCATACTTCAGCTTCAGTCAGATCCTTTTCACAGTCAGGTTTGTGGTATTTCTCCTGCATGTGGGGAATCCAGCTCAACTTGCACTTCTTGACGAAAGGTTTGACATCAACTGTGCCAAGAGCATAACCGCAGATCCCCTCATCATCCTCCAACACAAAACCGTAGTCTGAGCTCAGTGTCAGTAATCCTCCTACTAACCTGTAAACAAACAGGAAGGACTGGGTGAGACATGTTTCTCAAAAAAAAAAAAAAAAAAATTTTAGAACCAGAGCTGCTTGTGAACAAATACATCTGTGTTTTACCTGTCTCCTATCAGGTCAGAATCACCCTCAGAGAATGGCAAATCTTCCATTCCTTCACAGTACATTTCTTTACAGATTTTATAAACTGCAGCCTGAACAAAAGCAGATATTTGTTATTTTAGTGGCCAGACACACTCAGATAATGAAGTTAAACATTTTTTGAAAATAAACTTTAATTTACACAGCTGCATAATTACTGGTAAGTGTAAGCAACTGTGACTAAACTAGACATGACTTAACACAAACAAGCATTTTACCTCATCTTTGGGAAAGTATGGCCGTATTGTATAGATTTTGGAGGTTGGCAAAGAAGGTGGAGGTTGGTAGAAAAGATCATTTGCCCCATCTATTGGCAACAATCTCTGTGGGTATCAAAATGAAGAGGTTTAGTTTCACAACAAAAAAGTGTGCTGCTTTGGCCTGAGTGTGTTTGCTTAGTTGAGCTACTATCAACCCAAAAGGAACTTAAAAATACTATACAATTCTTTAAAAATTGAATTACTGTTGAGGAAACTCTTAACAAGTGGTTCTTGTTGGTTTGACAGTAGACAACAAGAGCAAACATCACATCGTTCTCTGGCAAAGAATACAGAACATGTTTGCAAAACTTTCAAAACATTACAAATACATGGGTTGTATTTTGGTCTGCCTAAAGGTTTCACTGGCTGAAGGAGATGCTCCTTTCCCTTTCATAAGGCATTGCAATATTTCGCTGCGCAGGAGCCTCCTGTTGAGAAAAATAATGATGCTAGCGCAAAAATATAGAGAACTCCAGGAAAAAAACAAAAGGGAAAATCAAATATGAGCTCATCTCCTCAGAAGCACATCAGCTGCCATTGCGAGTCTTGTGTGGGAAAATCATTTCAGACTGAACAAGAGTGTTTAATCTTGGAGTTCTCTTTCATGGTACATGCTTGCGTTCTCGCTAGCGCTGTGATGCTTGCGCGTGCGCTTGCAAAGGGTTGGCTTGGCATTTTGTGCGCTGTGCGGTCCTGCAAAGAAATGATGTCATGAAAATAAAACCTAGCCATGCTCGCTTGCGCCGCGTGCGCCAGGGAAAAGCAGCATCTCCTTGGTCAGTTGCTGAAAAAAACTAGTATCAAATCAGTAAAATTTGCACCATAGTTTGGTCATTTTTTTCCACAAAGTCACCAAATCCCCTTATGTAGTCCAATATTCCTAAGGTAACACATAGAGGAGCCTTTCATTAAAAAGAAGGGGATAAAATGTGAATGTTCTAAAGGTTGCTCATTACAATCAGCTCACCTTTGACAGACCAAACCCCTTCATACCTGCACACATTTACCATTGTCTTTTTTTGCTCACAGCACTCTTTTTTTTCCATTTTTATTGCTATTGTTTCAGTGCATTAGATACCTGGAACTCTCCTGCTAGACCTCCCCTAAAGGCCCAGGGCTCTTGGTCTCCTCTAAGGAATTGTGCTGAGGACTGACTACGACACCCTGTTAGGAGCAGAGCCAAGCGGACATTGTTACCACAGGATGGGGCTCTGATACAGATGAAGGAAGTGGGGAGATGGGAATGAAGGGGGTAATGTATAACTAATAGCAGTATTATAAAATAATTTTGAATCAATCAGGATAAAAAAGGACCTAATGAGGAATAAAATTATTATGGGGCTCAGGCACCTAAATCTCATGTTTGAGGAAATCTGATGCAAGTCAGAAACTATGTTTACATCAGCTCTGCACTGCTTTTTAAAATTTGTCATTACAGCATTCAACATGGTCTCAGGTCTTACAAAAAGCTGTTTAATGCCATTTATCCCACCCATGATGTAGGGTTTTAAAAGCGGATAAACTTAAAAAAATAAACAGACCACCAGAGACTAAATCTATAAATCACAACAGAAAGCTTTAGCTGCCATCACCCCACTGACCTAAGCACCCCGTGTGAAGTCACATTCTCATTTTATCTGCCTTGTCACATGACAGAGAACCGAGTCATTAAAAACCAGGAAGACGCTACAGGATGTAGATTCCCTGAGTTAAAGGGCCTCTATTTTCATTTTTAAAAGCCACAATGAAACATATGAAGAGCAGAATATATCCAAAGCACGCACAGTTCGTATAAAACAGCGCCGCTGCTAGCAAAGCCTAGCCTGGTTGACAAGAAGCCCTGTCATGTGACCAGCCAAATGCAGCGCGCTTGCAGGACAAACCCTGCTTTATATACGAGACTCACAATGATATCAAAAACAATTCCTGTGAAGAGCTGGCAACACAGCATGCAGATGCACCCACATTAAGGAACTCTGAACCTGGCAACCCAAATTAAAAACCACATGGTGAATCATCTTTAGACGACTCAAATAAATCCACAATCAGCCCAGATTGGCTGTTAATCAATTAACACAGTAAGAACAAGCAGCTGTTCTTTCATTATATCTGTGAACTTGCTCATTGCACTCAGAAACATTCCCGAGATGAGCACATTTCATGTGGTGTGAATACATTTCAAAGCCAAGTACAAGTTTCTCTGGGTAGGTGCATCAGGCTGGTCTGAGCCATTTCTATTAGCCTACTGACAGAAACAAAAAAACAAGTTAGAAAGTTGCTGCCAAAGAGAAAAATTTGAGAGTTAAACTTATCGCTGCGCAAGATGTGACTTCATCCAGAGGGCTGCTTCCTTTTCACCAATTTAATTATTTTACATGAATAAATTTGGTTTTAAAAATTACATGAATTAATTCAAATCATGAACAAAAGAAAGGGAGAACTGCACTGCACTGTGCATACATCGGCCACTGTCGATCCAGTAGCAGTAGAAACTTGTACTGTGGATTCTTCCATCTGTACATAGTGAAGGGAGAAAACAGTAGAAAATGGTTATTAGTAAATATTCTCAGTACAACTAGGGAGCTTGTGACTAAGTGCCGACTGCAAAGCTTCTGTTGAAGGGGAAGTTATGAAATTTGTTATGAATAAAAATGAATACAGAGTTTTTAAACTTTATAATATTCTGCAGTTACAAGAATATTAAAAACATACTAAAAATGGGTCACTTGTTTCTTCAGTAATGCCAGAGCATTAAAAACTATTTATTGGTGCATTAATGCAAATAATATTGTGCATTTTTGAAGTGGATGCCCCAGTGTGGGTATGCTGCCTGCTGTGTACAACGCTGTTGAGACGTCAGCTTTACAATGTAGCTGAACAGGACAGAAACCTGTGAATGAAACTGGGTTACAAAAGGTAACCTACAGGCCATGCTGGTACTTCACAGTAACAAAACAACACTCCAAAAAAAAAATGGAGATGTTATCCCATACTTGAAGTCACTCAAACTGTATCAAGTACTTATCAAATAACAGTAGAGGAGAAGAAGTTAGGATAACCTCTCCAATAACATGATACAGTTTGAGGAGACAATATAGAGGGTAGAAAACCTCAAACAGCCCAATCTTAGAAATACTCAAGAAAGGCAAATTAAACACTTCCAACAGTATTTCAATAAGCTTCGTACTTATGCACCAGAATGGCCTTCCAACACAGAATCAGTTAACTTGCTCTCCAAGCTCGCATGCGCGCTAGGCCACGGAGGAAAGGGGACGGGGACTTTTCCTTGGCGCCCATCCTCACAGAGAGAAATGGAAACAAGTGTCCGAGTGGGAACGCTGCAGTGATGTTATTGGAAACACAGCAAGCAGCAGTAAACCCTGCTGGGGTAGTTTCCACAAAAGACCCAGTTTGGACAATAAGAAGAAATGTTTTATGGGACAAACGAACTATATTAGCAATGCAAGCGGCATTCAGTCTGATGAAAAAGGAAAACAAAACAATCAGCGTGTGAAACAAGAGCCAGTCACTGAATCAGAGCTATTGCAAAGTGATGCATTTGGCTTGACCTGTACTAAACTGATCTATAATTACTGCCATCAGTCACTGATGGATGGTATTGCTCAGATTCTCATCATGCAAATAGATGATGGTCTCTATGAGGTTTACTATTATTGATCAGAAATCATATCTGTACGTTAAGCAGACGTTTGAAAATTACAATTACGTCTCATTAAACTACATACCTCTAAACTAAAGTAAAATCCATGCAGCTAAATTAATAGTTGCCATTCTGTTTGACATAATTTGATTATTTTTATATACCAAATCAGTTTCTGAAGTAAAGGCTTGAAGCTAAGATCCAAATTTCTAAGGATAAGAGCCCTGATTTTCCTTCATACATACCTAGCCACTGGACAAAAGACTTGACCATAGAAATGATGCTCTTGATGTCCCAAATGTAAGGGTAGAGGTCATACAGGATGGTGCGATTGGCTATATTAGACAGCCGTGTGAACATCTGGATGACTGAGCAGCACATCTCCTCAAACTTCTCAGCCCGTGACTGCCATTCTGCAACCTGGGTACATTACAAATGAGAAATAACCAAGTCAAGAAAGAAGAATAAGAACAAAAATATTAATTTGAATCAGCTTTGTTTTAAGAATTTATTTGGGCAAATAAAGTAATGACTGTTTAGCTTAAATACCATTTTAAAAATATGTTTGACATCAGTGGATGTAATTTGATGAAAAAATAGGGGAAGCGATTGTTTCAACAAATGCCACAAGCAATTCTCTGCAGACACATCCCCTTTACAGTCACAACTACACCACCCAGTGGACAGTAGGGGAAAAACACACCCACCATTTTGTTTTCAGCTCCATTACCAGCAAGTTTAGTTAATAATGCACTAGTTTTCTCACACAGACCTCATTCCCTTCAGTCAGCATTTTTTATTCCAACAAATGAGCTCACCTTTTCATTGTCTTTTCTTTTGCAGTTGACACTGACGACGCTGCTGTTGGCTCTTAGCCAGTTGAACTCCTTTAACATCTGCATGGCCTTGGGTCCATGTTCATAAGGCAGATAAAAGAGCTCCGCAAGCAAGCACAAGTCCTCAAGCACCAGAGGCTCTGATATGAACAGTTGCTTCTCATTGGGCCCAGGTACAAAAATATCCTGAGGACAGAAAATTGCAATAAAGTGATTCAATTTAAAAGTGAATTATTATGGTTTAGTTTAGAGGTGAAGACATTCACAAATGTTAGCAGTACTTGTTTGAGCTGATCATCTGTCTGCATGGGAGCAATTTCACTTCCAGAATCCTCCTGAATTGACTCTTCAGGGGATTTTGACTCCACCAGACTCTCCTTGTCTGTATCCATAGGCTTTAGGTCTTCAGTCATTTTGTCAGCCAATACAGGAGCAACATTTTTCTCTTCTGGATCAGCCTCTGCTTCTGGCTCATCCTGCTTTTCGACCACCATCTCCATTGGTTCCTCATCTGAATCTTTCTTTTCCACATCCACCTGAGTGAGAAAAGCATTTAAAAAAAAATCATGGAACCGCTCATGTACTCCCAAGTTAGAAGCAAGTACCATCAAAACCCTGATGACAAAAACTTAAGAGAAAAAGACATAGAAGTTTGCATTAATCTACGTCTTGAACAGGCACTAAAACTCACTTCCTCTTCCTCCTGAGGTGTTTTTGCCAAGGGGTGTGGCAGTGGATCCAGGCAGAGGGGGGGCATTGATGGAGACATGATGGGCTGCTGGAATACAGTTGTGACTGATGTGGACAAGCAGAGAGATGGAGTTGCTATCGATGATACATCAATGGCTGTGCTTTTGGACCCACTCTGAGGAACCTGTCGGCCTAAAAAGGTAATATATTACTTGACAAAGTTCTCCAGTCTATTATAACTGCCTTCTAAGTGACATGCCCAACGCTAGGACTGCTCTTACTGTTATATTGATGAGGCACACAAAAATCTCCAAGCCATTCAGTCAGAGCCAGTTTTAGAGCAAGCTGCGGGCTGTAGAGCATGTCTGTCTCCAGCTCCTCATCACTGCCTTCGTTCTCCAGCTTGATCTGGATAGAGACTGTGCTGTCCTCACCGTCGGCTGGATAGTGGCAAAATAAACAAATTTAAAAAACAGAGCAAATTTGGAAATTACCTCTATTGTGCTGAAATATAACACCATTAACTGACATTACACTACACCGACAACAACACATATCGATAAAGATTGTACTCACTCATAACTACATCCTTGCGAACCCCATTCATGTTCGACTTGTACCAAGTGGCCAGCGTGTGGATTGCTACAAAATTTGTTTCAAACTCGCAGTTGGGATTGGTGAGGACTCCCTTCAGTCTTGGAATGAGCTCTGTGGAGCGGCCTTTGTATGGACCCAAGAAAAGCCTCTTTTGGTCATAATCGTTGGCATGAAAATTGTCCCAGATAACTGGGGATCTCCTAAGGATTTTTGACACCTCCTCAATGGACTCCACTGTGATGTCTTTGGACACAACTTTGGGGCCTGCAGACAAAAACATCCAGAAATTAATATTTATGGCAATGAAGATTACTGTAAGCTAGTGCAAGTAATAACTCTGTTGATGATTTGATATGAATTTAGACTTGCCTGTCCACAGCACATCAATGTCAGGCAGTAGCTTTTCTCCAACTGTTCGGAGGTAGGGGGACTGTGAGACATTTGGATAGCAAAAGGTACCACAGTACTCTGCAAGGCAAGAACACACAAAACAATGATAAAATCAGAAAATCAAAAAAATATGTAAATAAATATATGAAGTATATTTAGACATGGAACTGAAGTACCTGTGGGGCAAAAGAGGAAGGTCTCAGGCTCTCCCAGGTACTGGTAGATTTCATTGGTAATGGAAACCTGAGCGTGTGCAAAAGAGCTGAATACCTCTTTGTCTGCAGGGCACATGTTGTGGTCAATATCATCAAAAAGTAAGGCAAATGATTTGCAGCCAAAATGAGAAACCTGAACAGGAAAGAATCAAGTTAGTTATTAAAAAGAAAATGTGATATTATCTTATAATTTATAGTTTGAATCTATTGCTCTTTCCTACAACACAAAATACTCCAGTACCTGATCAAGTTTCCTCTTGAGTGCAGAAACCTCTTTCTGATTAGAGAAGGTTATGTCTAATCCAGGTGAAATGGCATAAATAAACTCTATTCCATGCTCCTTAGCGGCAGCAATTAAAGTCATGAGTTGTTCTACAGAAGAAAAAAAAATCTCACTGCAGTTTTTCATTTAAAGTTCTCTGAAACATGCACATTGTTATAGGTAACATGCATTGATTCATAATCTTCATCCAAATCCTGTTTTGGTGTGTTACCTGCTTCTTCCACCGAATACAGTTCTCTCCAGAACATTCTGTGTTTGTAGTCATCTTTGGGTGCATAAAGATATGTGTTCAGACCCCATTTTTGTTGCCTGTAAATAAAGAGCCATACAGTCCTTTATCACAACACAAATCTTCTTACAATAATCTGACTTAACAAATATTTACAAGAATGCACATTACCTTCTGAATAGCTCTTTTCTTTGTTCCATTGTCCAAGGACGCCCATAAAAGCCTGCATTAAAAAACGGGTTTTAAAATTAACTACAACACAATTAATCTACATTTTGTCCTACATTCTGATCAGCATAAAAACAAAAAGAACATGATTTGTGTTAATCTAAAGACATTATACTCGATCAAACTGATCACGAGACAACATTACTATATTTGGAATAATTTCAAAATGCAAATAGGTTTGTTTAAATATTTTAAACAACTAAGTGAAATGGAACCTGCAAGCAAGTCAAATTTGCATCTACCAACCTTAATCCAACGAATACAGATTGATGTTACATGTTTACGCTATTTTAACTGTGCATTGCTTATAAATGAGTTCGCATGTTAAACGTAATAATAATTACAGCATACCTTCCACAACCCCGCTAACGAATTTCCTATGGCCTTTCGATTCGACTCCAATGTCGGTGTCCACCACTGGGCCCGTGGCCTCCACAACAGCCTCTCCAGAGACTGGGCTGGGGCTTGGCTCAACATCTAATGGAGGAGTCTCCAACGTCTTATCTTTCTGAACCATCTTTCGCAAAAATGTCTCGACACAGTCTTAAAAATCTCAAAGACTGAGCGTTTGCTTAAAAAAAAAAAATAAAAAATTAAGGTTTAGCAGGAAAATACACCGAGCTAGCCCGGAAGAAAAAAATCGCGTCAGACCAGCTATGATACTGGCAAAGCTGTTTCTCTCCAGAATTCAGTTTTTTAAATTACAAAATACAAATATAAATGCTAGCATGCGACTAATAAAATCGTAACTACTGATGAATGCATAAAGACATACAAGCTCTTCGTCCGCTTTTACCCGACCATTCTCCTCTCTCTTACGGTAAATGGTAAATTTAACCTACTTTTTGTTGGTTCTTCCTGTTTACACCGAGTGCGCATGCTCACGAGACTAGTTTAAACCGGTTAAAACTGGGTCTGCGTGACAAAACATCACGAAGAGCATACGCACGACAAGATAGTTAACCTTTCACTAATGCAAAAGTCAACATGATTAGAGCAAACCTAGCCATTGTTTATTTCTTTTAACTAGTTGCCATCGATGGACTACATCTCTGAAACACTGTAAATGAAATGAAGCCGATAGTACGTCGCTTCGGATAAAAGCATCTTCCAAATAAATATAAAGGATAATAGAAACGTAATTAAAAATACAAAAATACGTACTGATTTAATAAAGACTAAAAGCATAACAATGACGCACAGTCAAAGTAATGAGCAGAGCTAACAATGCAAGTTGAGTTGATAGGAAGATAAAATTACATTATGGAACCGCTGTCTTGATTTAGATTATGATCTCAACAACTGTTAACATCGTTAAGTTTTCAATCCATATTAGGAAGGCATTCTAGGTTTAACACATTCAAACAGAGGGGAGGTTTAATTTTTTGGTGACGTGTGTCACCAAACACTCAAGCTTTTATGTTGAAAATTGTTGTATGCTACACATTGCTTTAAACTGGTTTGTGCATGCCATTTGAGAGTATACACACACACACACACACACACATAGCCTATATGTATGTATATGCGACATCCTTTTGTTTAACTCTTAAGGCCGTTTTAAGGTGTCACAGCAGATGTGGCTGATTAGATTTTACTTGGATGCTTAAAACAAAAAAAGCATGCATTATTTTTTTCACATCCCTCTGGGTAACACCATAAAGCTCAACATTGCAGAAGAAAGAACTCATTCAATTTCTGCATTTCAAGTCAAACAGTATGTCATGATGAGCAGCTAAAGCAGCATCCCAAAACTAGGTCTGCAAACCTGATGTTACATTTATTATTCACACCTGATAAATATCATTTAAATAATCTGACCAAACTTTTAATTAAAAAAAAAAAAAAAAGACAAAAGAAACAGCTAAGTTGCAAGATGCAAAACATTCTTTATTTGGGCTCGTAGTACATTTCACTGTATTACATACTCTCCCAATATTTAGGGAATTTTTACCATTTTATTATTATTCTCTCCATACAATATAAATTCAATTGTACATTTAAATAAACCCATTTAAAAAATTACTTAATTCATTTTTTTTAACCTATTTTACCAGTTTCATTATAAATTTTCACTTCAACAGAAGCTGTAAACTTGCAGAAACAAATAAAAAATAAAAATAATGCAACAACCAAAATGTAAAGACATCATTGCAGGTGTTGATCCACCCTGTTGACTGTGAGGTAAATGTCAGCTACTTCCTGGTGCAGGCCTCCTGTTACCTCTTCTGATTCTGCTTCTGAGCCTGCTTCAGTAAAGTGTCGAAGTCTAGTGCATGAAACTTGCCTTTCGCAGGCAATGGATCGTATGCTCTACTTGAATCTGAAATGAGAAAAAGGGAAATACATAAATAAATGTGCAATAAATAAATGCGCAATAAATACATAGAGACAGAGTTTCCAGTTTTTATTTTATTTTAACAGTTTAAAGACCCCCATTAGAACCAAAACAAAAACAAGGAGCCAGAAATAAAAAAAGGTGGATTGCAAATCTTGTTAAAAATGTGTTTTTTAATCAAACATTTCTTTTAAATTCAACATTAATTAATTTGAGCCTTTCCCTTTAAGAAAATAGTCCTGTGGGTGGATGTGAACCTAGACTGTGTAGGAAGTGAGAAACAGCAGCACAACCCAGCTCAGACCAAGACATTCAAGTTGACAAAAGGTGATTACGTTTCTCAGAGTCATAAGTACGGTACCTAGATGAGGCCAGGTTTTGAGACATTTGCTACCTAAATGTTGCACACCATCTTCAGTGTCTCAGAAGTTGAAATAAACATTTACAATGACAGAGACATAATCAGATAGGAGCTATGGCTATTTTTTTTCAGTAATCCAAAAAACACATTTAAAAAAATAGCATCCTTGCAATAAAAGACTTAAGCTGAATCTAGAATTTAAAGCCATGTCATTTTACCCAAGTCAGAATAGCTGGCCTGACAGAACTGTCTCCTCCCTCCAAAGCAGAGATCAAACGGCAGCTCATCAGGTTTGCGGAGCCTACTTCCATTCTCAATGGCTGTAAAAGCATCCTTGGTGTCATAATACGTTACAAACCCATAGTTATCCCTGTTGAAAAACAACAAAATAATCAGCAATTTATTTTCCACCTTTAAAAATGTCCACAGAATGAACCAACTAGTCTCGGCTGTAGTTCAGAGATGTAGCTTGCATTTAAAAGAACGACCTGGGAGTGTTGCCAGGAAGCCCCAGTTATGAACAAGCTTGAATTTGCTCTAGCACTGTAGCTTGGCCTCGGAGGTCACAGACGAGACCAACCAGGTTCAAAGGCAGTGCAATCCTCCTGTTAAAGTCTCATTATGGAAGCAAAGAGCAAATAAAGAGAAGTGATTTCCCTCCAGCAGCAGGTGTACTTACCCGTGGTCTCTGAAGTGCAGGGTACATTCCTCAATTTCACCAAAATAAGAAAAGCGCTCTTTGAGTTCTCTTTGGGTCATCGTTCCTCGAATTCGACCAACATAAACAACCCGACGTTCCTCCTGGAAAAGTCATCAATCACCTCATCAGAAACGGTTTTACTTTTGGTTAAAGAACTGTAAATTCTCAGCAGCTGAACTTACGATAGCTTTCTCTTTCCTTAGCTTCACGTCTTCTGCATGTCTCTTTTCACCATACTGACCTCTGGGCCTGAATGAAGGGCTAAAAGAGAAGAGATAGCCTTTGGTCAATTTTTGAAAAAAGTGTTTGTGGAGGACAGATGTGAAATTTGCGTACCAACTCTTGCACCAATAAGCAGCATTAATGTCCTGTACCTGCACGACCTTTTGCTTTGACTCCACTGTCTTTGAGGGGATCGAGACCGCGACCTGGAGCGACTCCATGAACCAGAGCGAGAGGAGGAATAGGAGTACCTCCTTCTCCTGGGAGGGGAGCGAGAAAAAGATGAAGAGCGAGAAGAGGAGCGGGACGAGGCACTGGAGCCGCTATCAGAGCTGCGGGATCGATATCTATAAGTAAAAAGGATCATGGGAAATAATCAAAATCAGGAAGTTTTTTGCTACTGAATTAATGAGAAGTTGACAGAAAGACAAACCTTTTCTTTGGTGGGGAGCATGATCTGGACCTAGACCTAGAAGAACAGGAGTCTGAGCAGCTGGATGAAGGACTGGGAGAATGATAGGATCTTTTTCTGGATTGTCGACCTGTTCTCTCTTTGGGACTACATGTGGGACTTGGTGTACGAGAAGCGGCATATCGACGGTAGGACCTCTCTAAGGGCCTCCTTCTGGGGCTCCTGACTTTAATAGATTCAGCTTCCTGCTGACTGGGAGAAGCATCTGGAGTCTCCAATACTGAGCATTCATTCAGCCCATCATACATCTGCTTCTCTGAGCGGTCCACCTGTAGAAAATCTTGTGTTTTAGGATTAGTAGCCGACTGGAGTGATGGAGCTACAGCAGCTGGGGGTGTTTGTTTGGTGGTTGGAGCATGTTGCTTGATGGGCTTAATGGTGATTGTGGCTTGTTGTTTAACATTCCAACGTTTGCCTGATTCTCCAGAGCTGCCTTTGTTGGGGAGGCAGTAGTCATGGTCCAAGCAGGCCAGATCAGGTGCAACAGTGGCAGCAGCAGGAGTGGGTTTACTACGGGATCGAAACGAGGGCAGAGGCTGAGCCTCTATCTGGATAACCTTCAAGGGGTTTGGTTTAGATGTCTCAGATGCTTTACTCTTTCCCAGCAGAGCCACAGTGGAAAGAGGTTTCCACATCTGATGGGGCGGAGTGGCTGGAGGAGTCAGAGCTAAAACAGAAAGAAAAGGCTTAGCATCACAAATTCAACCAGATCGACTGAATCTACACGGACTGACAGCACATAAAACAAACAACGTTTACAACTTTCCAAAAAAATGTGTTACAAATCTTTATTTTATTTACATTTAAACTAAATTACCTGCTGAGGTTGAGAGGTCATTAGCTCTCACACGTTCCACAATAGTCTTCTCTGGAACCAGTTCAGCCCTGCAACGCAAACAGATCGAGTTATCCCTCAGCTCCTTTCAGCTCAGACTGAACTGGGATGTCAGACTATGGAGGTCAGACAGAGGCACAGGTTGCGGTAGGTCTTGGCATAAGGTGAACTTGTGTCACCTCCACACACACACTCATGCTCTGCATCACCCATCCAGAGCAGCTTGGGGGCTGTAGGGTAACTCACCTCGAGTTTCCTACAGCTGCTGCTCTACCAGAGACCTCCGGGACACATTGCTCCTCTTTCACTGAAGGAGGAGGGAACGGGGATGAAAGTGCATCAGCACAGAAACCAACAGAAGAGACAGGAAAACCAGTAAATAAATGTTTGCAGGGTTAAACTTGTCAATACAATGCAGCAATAAACATTTGTCCCTAATGGATTTCCCACTGGATATTAAAGGGAAAGATTAAAGCACAATGGCCCAATAATGACAGGTACTGACAGGAGTGACATCACACACTGTGCAGACCGACCACTTGTTCTACCATGCTGGGCCTTGTACATCCGCCTCAACAAAGACCGCAGGGGGAGAGTTAAAAAGATTTGCAGACAAGGCAAAATTCCAGCAGCTGAGCAGGAAAAATCACAAAGAAGCTTCTCTGCCCCCCCGCAGCATCCATCTCCCTTAAAGGGGAATGTTTCAGCACAGCTAAATCCTGCTGTTAAGGTCACAAGCATGCAGGAATCGCTGAATGATAAAACTCCTATCTGTGGGATAAAAGATATCTAATTA
Organism: Callopanchax toddi; assembly: GCA_006937965.1. Classification (NCBI taxonomy): domain Eukaryota; kingdom Metazoa; phylum Chordata; class Actinopteri; order Cyprinodontiformes; family Nothobranchiidae; genus Callopanchax; species Callopanchax toddi. The sequence continues at coordinate 672,970 of SSNR01000024.1, forward strand.
TCTGACAAAATCTGTTTTATTGGTCAAATTTGTTGAACTTAAAAGCAACTACTGTAGTCCTCTAATGTTTTGTCTTTTTATTTTAATCCAAAAGACTGGATCATTAATTATTACCTTGGGTCTCCTCAAATTGCTCCAGTAAGCTGGTCAGATCAGTAGCTTCAATACCTTCAGGGACAGAAAACAAGCAACCAAGTTTAAATGTTTAGTCAACAACTAAAACCAACGCTACAAAACATGAGCTCACCGATTTCACTGGTGAACGCCTCAATCAGCTCCTGTGTGGCATTTTTTGCTTTTTGTGAAGCGGGTTTCTCTTTAGTTTCATGTGTTGCTGGATTGCAGGACTTTAAAGGAAAAACAGCAGCAGCAGCAGGAGGAGAAGGTTTGACATGGCTGGTTGTGGGTTTGGAGGACTTGATATCAGATGTTAGGTTATTAAATGAGCTAGAAGTAGTGACCGCGCTCTTCTGAAGGGCAGCTCCAGAGGCAGCTGTGGGTTTGATCACATCTGTAGTGGATATTTTTGTGTGCTCCACAGAATTCGTCAATGCATGATGTGATTGTTGGACATCAACTTCACTTTTTCTTCCTAAAACAGCAGAACAGTTTTCATCTGCTGAAGACGTGCAGTGGTTAGCTGGTTTTAAAGAACCTGACAAAACTGAGCTCGGAGGTGCAGGAGGAACTGTGGGCTTTGCAGTTGTTGGTGGATGCATGGCTAAATTATTTTTTGAATCAGAAGGAGTTGCTGTTGGGGGCTTCATGGGTAAGTTGGAAGAGTCCGAGTTCTGCTGGGGTTGAGAAACTGGAGCAGTTGATGCAGCCTTAGTGGACGAAGAAATCATGTAAGCTGGAGGCACCAAGAGCGCCTCGGGGGTGGGTGGTGCTCCTGGTCCCCTCGGCTGCCACGCAGGTTTGATCTCCTCCACTTCCTTCTTTGCAGTTTGGACAGCGGGGCGTCGGGGGTCCCTGGGGTTGGGGTCAGGCAGGCAGGGTATTGGGGGAAGCTCTGTGGGGAGCTCTGGAAGGGTAGGCCACTTGGTGACGTTCTTGTCTTGTTTCTCCATCGGAATAGGCTTCTTCAGCTGTCGAAGACGCCTGTACTCCTCGAGACTGAGCGATTTGGGTTTAGGCTCTGGGACAGGTGGGGCAGCACTAACAGGTGGTGTGGTCTTTGGAATCACAGAAGTTGTAGCAGCTGCAGGGGGCTCTGAAGAAACCAGCAGTGGTGGGACACAGTGAGCTGTTGATAAGCCGTCTACCCTGACTGTGATGGACTGTTTAGTAGTTTCACAAGTCTGCTGGTCTGAACATGTAGAAGAACTTGACAGAACCATCTGTTTGGGTGACAGCGGAGCAGCAACCTTCTCATTTGTTTGAGGCAGTCGAGCTGTAGTGGTGTTTTCCGTTTGTGTTTTGCACCGTTTTATTTCTTCGTGTTTCATAATGGATGAAGGTTGAGTTGAAGTAAGAGGAGCATCTGAGACTTTTTGCTTTTTCTGTTCTTTGACTGACCCACTTTCCAGCTTTTTCAGAGATTCCTGCACCAGTTTTCTCACAGTTCCACTTCTAAGAACCCTTCCCTCCACAGGTTTAGGCTGCTGCTCTTTTTTGCATTTCTTTTTCTTTTTTCTCCCTGAAGGGTTTTTCTTCTTTTTCCCCTTCTGTCTTTTAGTGACAATCTCATCTTTCACACCAGAACATAGAACTGGTGTAACTGTAGCAGCAATTTCACAATTCTTCTTGACAGATATATCATCTTCATCGTCATCAACTACTATGAGCTCTGAGCTGTCAGAGGGCTCTTCTTCTTCTTCTTCATATAAAACTTTCTGCTCACTTTCTGCAGGCAGCTCTTTCAAAGCCTCAGAGACAGAGAGTTGTATGTTTGGGATGGCCAAGATGGGCTCTCCATTTTCTCCCTGATCCACAACCTCCAGTAATATGCCTCCTTCAGGTAACATTTGCTTCCCTTCCTCATCCTCTACAGATATAGGGATACAGTACGGGTGCATGTGTCTGACTAAGTCTCCAAGGCTGACTGACAGACCATATTCACTCTCTTGCTCAAGGGGGACAGGAAGTGGAAGGGCGAGCCCCTCCCAGTCTAACAGAGCACTGTCAGGAGAAGAGCCACCGCTGTCTGGGCTCAGAGTGAAGGAGCCATCCTCCTCTTCTTCACCATCACTCCTCTGGACAGAAAGTGCTGGCATTCTGAACAGGTTCTGAAGACACACGAGACAAATATCCAGTCAAAACTTTCATCTGTCTGCAGCACTAGTTCACAGAGGCTAATATGAGCAGGAGATGCTACCTTTCCAGCTGATAATGGTCTGGCACTGCAGAAAGTGTCTCTCTCTTGAGGGGAAAGAGACAAACACAGGATTCTCCTAAGCTGGAGGATAAATATTAGGACAATCATTATAAAACAGAATGGGTAACATTTAGTGTCACGCATGCTTCATGCTCAAAGGCATAATGAAGGATGTCTAGAAAGGGCGCTGACCGGAGAGTGTTCTTTGCCCTTTTGATTGGACAGCAGGTCTGAATCAGGCAGCATGTCAAACGGTGACAGGTTCTCATCATCTACATTGTCCAGAATCTCTGTCAGCGCTGTCAGCAGAGTGGCTTCACTCTCTTCATCTAGTCCTTTAGTCTGAATGAACACAACAGCAATGTGAGACTCAAATCAAAGCATAAAAATATATTTTAAAAAGGTTAAAATGTGTGAAACCAGTCTTGCCTCTACTGTAGGCATGTCCTCAAAAATAGAAAGTATAGAGGGATCTATGCAGCTTTGAAGGACTCCCAGAGTTTCTCCTGAGCTGATCCCAGCAGTCTAAAGGAGAAAAGAGAAAACTTTAGATTTTTGTTTTGGCAAATCTGAAGATTTAAATCAGACAAGAACAGCAAGAAGCTAAGACAAACACAAAGTGCTGGCAAAGTGGAAGGAAACTGTTGATGTTAAAAAAAATTTAAAAGAAAAAACAAAACATGCCAACTATACACACTTTGAGGACATGGGAATTTATTTAATGCTTAGAAAACATATGGTTTTGTGCAGTCACTTTCATTCCTGATTGGTTAGGCTTGTAAATAGATGTTCCGTTATATGCTTTAATTAGAATATTTACACTCATTTTTTATTTAGTCTGTGTGAATATACAAAACTTAAAACAAGTTTATAAATTGGTGTTTCTGCAATATTTTAAAAGCTATAGGCAACAAAATGCCAACTGTATTAGCTCCAGCTTGGATAAAATAAGATTTCTAAAGTCCTACAACCTTAAATAAACATCAAAGAGATAGAATGCACATGCAGATCAGTATATTAATACTGCTTCTGATTTCAACAATATTAACTACACATTAGTACTTCAAATTATTTAGGGTTTATATCTGAATACAAGTTGGACCATTTAACGGTTCATTTACAAATGTATAAAACTTGGTGTAAAGCTGTTCACCTACTTTGAATAATATAAGTAAAGCAGCTATTCTCACTTGATTTGCAGACATAAATAAATTAAAAACCTCCCAGTGTCTCAGTAACCCACGTGTTTCTGTCCAAACGCAGCACGCAGACATGTTTGAGCCTCTCCTCTTGCCGTACACAAGGAAGGAAGCTACAATAGCCACATGCTACACTACAACAAACCAGGCTAACCTGGAGCTTTTTAGTGAAAAACACAATTAAAAAGAGCATCGTTTTAATAATATTTGTAAATACACAGCAAGCTATTACTTCTAAACTGTACTGTACAGATTAAACCGTAAATATTATACTCTCCGTTGCGCGCATGCGTGAGTAAACCCCACATGTGATTCACACATGTGGCTTTACACACACACGTTTTGAATGGCACCCTGTCTATCTACAGCAGGATCGGAGCTGAAACCGTGTGTGACTTTACAAACTGGAGTTATTATATAAAATGATGAAGCTTCATCGTTAATATTCACCACTACAGAGCTGGAGGGACACTCTGCTGCAGTGAGCTGGTGTTTAACGCTAAATACACCCCGATAAAATCAACCTTTCTTTGATCCACCGAGAAAACTAAAGGTAAAGATCACACCTGAGCAATCAGCATGTAAACTGGTTCAGCTCGACCTCCCTGTGTCTGTTACCACGTGTGTATCTGTTGGTATGCTCTGTCGCAAAACCCATTCCAAAAAAACTCTCAAGTGTATTTCTCACGGAAATTAGAATATTTGCACACTTGCTAATTAAGATTCTAACAATAAGACACAACTGTCACTTATTAAATATTTTAGCAGATGTTAATATTATGGAAGAGGGAGTCTGGTTAGCTTAAGTCAAACAACACTCAATATAGATGCAGGAAGACGATTCTCAATTAACTTTACTAAATTAACACAAACATATTTTAAGTCGCGGTATACACATAATTGTAAGTATTTTTAGATTAAATTGTAATAATACCACGCTTGCATCCACGTGTCACTTTCCCCTGCTCAGTGAACAGCTTGTACAGTTAACACATGATGAGTAGAAACGCAAACAAAGCTAGGAACAGCAGCAACACACGCAGAGAAATAAAGTACAGGAGTTATTGTTTACCTGTGCTAGTGTTTCCATTGTGAATAAATCCATATTGCACTCTGTTAAAGTCTCCTCCGCCGCCATCTTAAAGCCCACTCCCTGCCTGGACTCGTTTCGGAGTAAAACAGTGAATCACAGAAGGAACAGTCAGGGAAGCCGGTAGGAGACACGTGGTAACAACGTTCCCGGCAAAATGACGTGAGCGTCATGGCGTGCTTGGTCACGTTTTCTTGTAGTTCGTTGTAGTTTTTCTATTATAATAAAAAATGGGGCGTTTAAAATCTTTTTTATTGTATTAGTTCGATTACTTTATCAATTAAAACGCCATTGTCTGTTATCTAAAGTGACATTTTGTATTTTATGCAGCATCCATCCATTCCATGGATGACAGATCTCCTCACCTCATCCCCAAGCAGGTCACCCTATGGGGGAAGCTCATTTTGGTCCCTTGTATCAGGGATCTCATTCTTTTGGTCATGATCCACACCTCATGGCCAAAGGTGAGGGCTGGAACATAAACGGGCCAGTAAATTAAGAGCATTGACTTTCCACTCAGCTCCATCTTTACCACTACAGACTGGAGCAATGCCCTTATTACTGAAGACGAAGCCCATCTCACGCTTTATTCTAAATACAGCAATGACAAAAAATCTTAGAACGGAACAAAAAAAGTGCCATACAGTTATCTCAGTCAGAATTCTTCTTTTGTTGTTGTTGTATTTATGATTTTTTGTTATTGAATTGTTTTTATTAGCCTTGACCTCTGGTTTTACCCATGTTCCTATATATGTTTTTAAATCTTGTTTTACAAACTTTTTTCTTGTTAGTAAAATTTGAAGTAGGTGGAGAAAATATTTAGACGTAGAAGATGTTTTTATGTCTGTCTAAACAAAATTACAAAATGTATATGAGACAAATACCTATAGAATGGTTATATTTCACAATTTTTTTCCAAACAGTAATGACAGAATACTAACAAAAACAAATAAAACATGTTAAAAATTCAGAGTTTTAAAGCAAAGAAAAGTCAAAGGGAATATACCATGTAATGTGTTAAATACTCTTAGAATAAACAACACTAAATTAAAAATTCACAAAGGATTACTGCAATCAAATCCTTTCCCCTCAGAGCTGTGTATAAATGATGGCCATTAGAGGATGCTTTTCTTTGTTTAGTGAAGTAACATGCAGTGTGATGCACGTGACAGAAAGCAGGTGACACAGAAAAGAGGTGAGTAAAATGGGTCAAAGACAAAAGTGGGGTTGAGGTAGCTCTCATTTCATCTCATATTGCACGTCTTAGAAAAGCCATGAGCAATTCCCCGTGTCCCACAGGTAAAAATGGATCAGAGGTTAGCCAAGCCACACAGCAGCCACAAGCACACATGCGCTTGGTTTGTGGTGTGTAATTGTGGTTTAACAGTTTGTCTCAGTGTGTAATGAATAGGCTGGGTTTGCGGTTCAGTCCAAGCTAATGGATCAGTCCCCAGAAAGCACAACAGGAGATACATCAGGTCAGGTTTAGTGTTATATTCTATGTTCATATCATGCTAATATTATTAAAGCGGTTTGGGGTTTGTTTTCTGTCGCTTCCTTTAGCTGTGTGATACATGAATATTGCTCTAACAATAAACTGTTCGATAAATACACAAGAAAAACAAACACGGTGACTAGAAGGCAGTTATTTCTGTGTGTCAATCTCATTTTTTCATTACTAAGATTGTTTTTTTCTGTCCTTTCAAGCATTTCTATTAATATTACCACCTGATTATCATGAAATTGTGTTTATTCTAACAGTTGTCCTTGTTGTCCTGCACTATGGCAAAAAGAGAATTATTATTTACCTCTAAAGCATTTATGTTTCGCTATTATGCAATGCAGCTCTTAAGTGATTTTTTAGCGTTAAGTTCTGACAAACTTATGCTTCCTTTCAAGTTCTTTTAGGCCCAAACAGCCTGGTTCTGATTAGCAGCCACGTCCTAATGGAGACACGTTTCCTCCACAGCTTTCCTCTCAGCACATCAGAGTCTGTGTGAACTCATGTGGGTGTTAAGAGACTTAAAAGCTTGTGTGTGTGTATGAGTGAGTGAAACAGAGAAAGAGAGGAGCACCACTGACTGTGCCCCTGCACTCTCCCAAACTGCTACCTACCGCTGCTCTGCCGTTGCCATGGCTACAGTGCCCTTTCTCTCCCCCTTTAACCGTCTTTCTCGGTGGGTATGGAGGGATGAGAGGAGAGGAGAAGTGGCTCTGCGTCATATTCATACCAGTGCAGCTGAGAGCCCCCCTCCCTCCTCTCTCTCTCCCCTACACTTTCCTATCAACCTCCTCCTCTGTCCTTCCTTCCTTCCTTCCTTCCTTTCCTCCTTCCTTCCTTCTCATCATCAAATTTGCACACTGCTTGATCCCCCCTCCTTCCATTTGTGTCTCCTATCTGCATCTGCTCATCACAGTAGTCCTTCCGTCTCTGCTGGACCTGCTTGGTTTCCTCTGAGTGGCTGACCTGAGAGGACTTCTTCCATCAAGCGTGGGGAGAGAAGAAAGAAGACGACAAAGGTAATCACAGACATGGAGGATGTTTAAAAATGTCTGTCTGATAGGGAGAAAGAGTGTGAAGGACAGAGGAGGAGAGCATCAACAAAACAAAAGACGGAGCGGGAACCACTGATGGAACACCACCTGTCTTTTTTAACATTTTGTCGAGAAATCTGAAGAAATGAGGTTGTTTACATACAAGTGTTGCTTGCTGCGTGCACTTAGAGCAGATGTATGCCTCAGTAAGCCACGCAGTCAGCGTGTCTGTGTGCAAGCACGTTGCTGTCTGTCACATTTTGTTATTGAGCTGCTGCTGTTCCCACAGCAGAGAGAGGGAGGCGAGCGGAGGGGGAAGTTCATTATTCTCTGAGAGCTTTTTGAGCGATGTGTGGATGTGTTGACAGAGCGGCAAATCTCTGCACCTTCAAAAACACAGGAGTGGGAGGAAAAGAGGTTATACAGAGCACGCCTAACAGTGAGGTTGATTCTGAAGCGCTCAACTCCAAAGCAAAACAACCCCAGATTCACAAGCCGTTTCTCACATCACACACCCCTCGACTGTTTCTTCTCCCACACTTTAGCTTTCCCTTTTCTCTCTAACAGCACCAGAAACATCTCTCGCTCTGTTCCTCATGTCTTTTGTTCAGAGTTCCCCATTTTACAGTAGTTAGATCTGTAAATGTTAAGCCCACACGTCGCGCCTTGCAAGGTGCACAGAAAAACTAAAGATCTGAGAGCGATGAGTGTTCACAGACCAAAGGGACAAAAAATTCTGTCTGTGAAGGGGAAGTAAAACAGAGGAGAAGAAGAGGAGGCCCGCAGGGTTGTTCATTGTGTCTTGGTCCTGACAGCGGTGTCTGACACTGTGTATGACATTTAACTCTGATGCTTCTGCCAGTGCGCTGGTGCATGGGGAATGTGCTTGTCAGCTTTGATTTTGACAGAGACACCTCTTTGTCTTTTAGTTTATTAGATGTGAGTGACAGAGAACAGGGATGTGAAGTTTGTTAAGCTGAGCTTTAACCCAGCTGGGGGGGGGAGGATTGTTGCTGCAGGAAATACATGCATCTGATGAACCAGTGGTTTGCAACGTGCTTTTACTCTCCTCCATCTGAAACAAAAACACAAACAAAGCTGTTTTTAATCCACCACATATTTGAAACATCATCTTACAAATATGCTAATTTGATGTCAGATGGAAATAATCATAAAACAAAATGCATTTAAATTGCATTGATTTGCATAATTTTACCAAATAATTCACAGGTTTTCACTATATTTTTACATTTGTTTTACTATCACTATCAGCTTCTCACAGACGCACAACCTTTTTCCTGCGGTACATAATGAACCACTAGAAGTTTGGGGGTCATTTAATTTGTTGTCATTGCATAACTTGTCCAGCAGAGCAGCTCTGCTTCACTTTCTGCAGCTCATCAGTGCATATACAGCTGAGCAGAAGTGGGGCAGAGACTTTTGAGCTTTTAGGCAACACTTTTAGCTGTACATGTCTAGATTTCTCTGTCTGCTTGCGTCGGTTTTCGTGCCCTCACATTTGCCACACACCTGCAACAGGAAAATGTGCATCACCACATTGAAATTTTAAAGAATGGCTAGAGGGATTTAAAAACCAGGAAGCCAGAAAGATCAAATTTCAAAGACTAAAGAGATCTGTTTGAGTGTTCTAAAGTTTTCAAAAGATGAGGAAGTTTTAATGTCTGAACTGGTAACTCAATACATACATTTATTTGTAATAAAATATTTTCCAGAAGCAGACTTTTTAAAAAGAATTATGATACTAATCAAACTGTCAGGTATTCTTTTTTATTTTCTCTTTTCACATTTTCTCAAGTCACAATCTCACATGGATATGATATAAATATATGGATCTTCTGACAAGATCACAAACAAGAAGCATCCAATTTATGTTGTGTGTTCGTGTTGTGAAGTGAGAGATCAGGAGATTATTGACTTGTAGAACAGGCGTGCTTGAGCCAGTAGAAGTTATGGGATGAGCAGGAAACAAGACCAGAGAAGTGGAGGAAAGGAAATGAACAGCAGAGTGAGGACATTCAACTGATAAAAAGGAATGCAATTCACAGGTAAAATATAAAGAAAAGACAGAAGTGACATCTGAAGCTGAGGATGATGTTTCACCTTCTGCTTGTGTTGGTTGTGAACACGTGCACACCCTGTAGCATGCACGCTTCCTGCCTCCCATGGGCCTCTGGTGTCCCTGCGCTCCAGGAGGGCTTTGCATTTTTAATCGATACTGTCTGTAGTGATTAACACCAGTGTTCTCTGTGCTGCAGAAAACCAAAAAAAGAAAGCGAGAGAGACAGAAAGAGAGATGGGGATCTGTCATACATGAGGCATGGCGTGTGTGTGTGTGTGTGTTCATGTGTGCGTGTGTTTGTTTGGCAGTAATTACCCTCTGCCTCTGGGCTCCTACTGAGTCTGTTTATCTCCCACAGCAGCACAGGGCAAAAATAGACGATGCATCACTGCCACACAAGCACACACGTCTTTTGCATTTTTCCTCTTTCTTTTCCTCTCCTTTGCTCTAATTGCCTCCCTCCTGCATTCTCCATTTCACACACACACTCTGATCCGTGTTTCTTACTCCTTTCTCACATACTGCTGAGGCTCTTTCTTCCTATTTCACTGCTCGCTCATTTTCCCTCCCACTCGTGTTGCAATATGTCTATTAATGATGCAGCTACAGCACCGCTGCCAACTTCCTGCCTCTGACAGAGAGAGGAGTGTAGTTGTGTTGTACATGGCCTGCTTTTCACCACTCCCTCTCATCTCCCCACCCCTCTGTGTGTGTGTTGTTTTCCTCAGAGTTAGCCCATGCGAGCAACGTGTGGACTGAGTGCAGCTGTTTCCTTCAGAGAAGAACCCAACATGTGAGAAGATGTCTGTTGGAGGTTGTGCTTGTCCCGGTGAGTGCTTTCTCTCTATTTTTTTCCCTCTTGTCAGAAAGATGACTAATGTGAAAGTGCTGCAAAGCACCCTGGAGCCAGGTTCAAGCTGTGTGTGTTGGTGAAGCCATGTCACACTCTGCACACATGTCCTAAAACAAGGTTAAAGACTGAAGCTGCCACACTGTAGGATTGAGTTGTTCAGCAGACCCTCTCCGTCACGCTGGCTTGCTGTGCAGCTGATCAATGTCTCTCTGAGTTTTACCACAAACAGGGACACTAAGATAGGCACTATTTGCTAGCTGGTTTTACCCTTGTTCTCATCTTTTTTTTTTTTGAGCCAGTGCTTCTGCTTTTATCTGAAAGTCTGACATGATGTGAACACAACTGAATGAGACTGAGGTATTTGAATTAATGTGCAGAATAAAACCGCGCTTCACTGAGTCAAAAAGTTAAACTGCTTGTTCCACTGTTTTTAAATGTGACATTGCATTTTACTTTCATCTGCTTTTGATTTTGATCATCCTAAGTTCTAATTTAGGTATAAACAGGTTGAAAACTTAAAGATGTGCAGGATCTACACTCGGATCGTACATGTCTGTCTGTACACGTCGGTCTTTGGCAAGAAAAATGTTTTGGCTTTAAAAAAAAAAGATTATTAAACTAATCTTATAATCTGCTTACTTCCAGTGGAGGCTTTGATATGTTTTTATTTCTTTGGAGCAATCTGCCTTTAATGGTGTCCTACTGAGATGAGATGGTTGTCTAGTTCACAGGAAAAGCCTCACACTACCAGGGGACAGGCTAGCGCGAGGGAGCGAGCGTCAGACACAAATTGAATGGTAGCATCTGCTTGGGGGAATTTCAGAAAGGGCAGATTAAATTAGGGTGTCAGTATAATTTGAATGGGGCCGCTCTGATTCATCTGTAATTGGCCATCAGATGGAATAATATTAGTCTTTTGCTTGATGTTCCCTTTCCTTCCTCTCCACCATCCAGCTTCCTCCCTCCCCTCTGTAGTTTTCCAGTATCTCAGCCTCCTTCCGCTGACAGACTTTACTGCGGAGCAGAAACTTTAATCACATCCACATGTTTTCGAGGATGTATATACATAGAGAGAACAGAGATCTACGGCGCATGTTGTGCTCTAACATTCAAAGACTTGCACATACTTTCATGCAAATGCTTAGCACTCGCCTGCAGTCACACACACACACACACACACATGCACCTTCACGTGAAGCCTGCTTGGACAAGTTTAGACCGGTAGATCTCATAGATAAGTGCAGAACTAGACCAGTCAACACTGGTTTCAGTTTCTCTCTCTCTCCCCTCTTTTGTGTGTGCTGTTAATCATTATGTTTTCAGATCATTTTAATTGTTTCTTTCTGCATCTCAGACATCTCTTCTCTTTTTTTAATCTGATCCTTTTGAGACAGAATGATGTAACCAAGCAGATTTGCATACAGCAGATAAACAGCAGCCTTCTCCAGTCTGTCTTGTTTTTGGATCCTGTGACATTCTGCTGTTTTGGGGGATTTTGCTGTGAATCAGCCTTTTTAGGGCTTTGTTCCACGCATGAAGGAGATTCATCCTAACACAGCGAGGCCAATCACATCCTTTGTTCTGGCTAAATGGTAAAAATAGATTGCCTGTGAGCTGAAGCATTTGCTCCCCTTTGCTTACCACTTTCTCTCTTTCACTCTAACCCTCTCCTCATCTCTCTTTCTCTCGTCCTTCTGCCTTTGCTCTCTTTTGCTCCTTCATCCCTCATTGCCTTTTGGAGGAACAGCAGCATTACCTCATGCAGAAAGTCACATTGTTCCTGATTGGAGAAAAGTGACTTAAAGCAAGATGGCAGCCAAACAGCAAAAGCTCCCCCCCCCCCC
>SSNR01000024.1:684897-725944 GCA_006937965.1 Callopanchax toddi
CCCCCCCCCCCCCCCCATCTTCATAGATTTATTAGTAATATGTTCTAATTCCTAATACCAATTTGAGCCTGTTTACATTTATAAAATGAGTGAAAATATGATTTAATAAAGCCAACTTTTGTAAAGCCAAGTTAAAATGAACAACTTGATTATGCTTTAGACCACAGCTCTAAGCCTATCACAGCCTCAACATATAAAAGTTGATATCAACTCACTTTTGATCAATCAATATCCACTCTTATGTTTACAAGCAATATAAACAAGAAAGCCTGAAAACCTTTTGTGGTCTCAAGATGCATTTAAAGCTTGTTTGTTGAGGCTTTTGTGGGAACTGAATAAGCCTGGAATTCAGCTGAGGGAAGTGAAGAAATGCATTTCATGTCCGACTTACAGCAAGAGCTCAAACTGAATAAAACTTAAATATAGCACAACATTCTAATTCAACATCCTTTAGAAAAGATATTTAAAAATGCAATTAAATGATTTTTAAAAATGTATGACATAAAAACCAGAACAAAATACTAACTGCTGCAGCCAAATGAGGAAGCCAGGCAATCATGGCACACTATTTCTGCAAGTGAAAAAGAAAGTTTTGAACTTTGTGTTTCAACCATTGCAGAAAAAAATAACATTCAATATCTGTGTTTCTATTCATTTGATGAATACGCTGTATTCTGTTTAGGGATGTGAGAACGATTTAAAATCACAACTTAGATCACATGTCTATAAACATTAAAAAGAATCACTTAAAACTAACAACATGTGCATTTTTTTCCAAAAATGTAGGAACTTTTGCAAATGCTACATCAGCATCGTGTGCTTATTGTTCAGGATGAAGAAACTTGTGTGCTGTATTATCACACACATTATCACTTACGTTATCAAATATTAATATTCAACCTTTCAGGCATTAGTCTATAGAAAGTTTCACACCTAAGTAAACTTTAAATGGCAACGTAAAATTTGAATATTTCCAAATAAGAATTAAAATGAATACAAATGCCTTTGAATAGATCTTAATGTTAAATTTATTATATACAAATTAATATTATTATTATTTATTTATTTAAATGTTTTTAAGCTGACTGATCATCAGTAGTTGTTTGAGTACAACAGCGCTCTCTGCTGGAGAGCTCTGAAAATACACTTTAAGCTTCTGAAGAAAGAACATAGGAAGAAAATGAATTAATATTAATTCAGGAGTTTATTTTATTTAGTTTTCATCATATATGTTTTTTCAGTTTTTTTTTAAAATAAATATCTGCTTAATATAATGCATAACACTAAAATAGGTGGACAAAATGACTGAGTGAACTAGTATGTTAGCACTCTGGGAGGGTTTGAAATCATGTTTCATCCTTTTTCTGTAAGATTCAAATTTAGTACACTTACAGAGTACCTGGCAAGTAAACATAGTACAGGCAGTCAGTGATAACCTCCTATTTTAGTCAGTAGAAAACAGGTTTAGTACTACACCAGATCTTATGTCTTGTATTTATAGATTATTAGCTCCAAAATCACCTTGCATGTATAATTAAATGCTGAGCTGCTCTTCGTGGCTTTCAGAACTCCTTATTTAAACAACAACCTTGTCTTAAATAGATAATAACATAAAACAGATGTGTTTTATCAGTCAAATTATATCCCAGTTCAACAGCTTTGCACTGGAAGAAAGTGACTCAGATTACCACAGTGAAATCTAAACATGCCTTTAAAACCTAAATTAGCTCATCACAAGCAGAGTAAAGCAAAGCTGAGGAAATCTGAAGACTGGCAGGATGTTCAGATTCCTGTTGCTGCTGTTCTAGACACCACGTAGGCAGAAACCAGTCAGGGAAACAGTTGTGACAACCGACTGGTAGTGATAGCAACGAGGCTGAGCTAACACAACGCTGCACCTAGAGGATGCCACTGTGGCTTCACAAAAGGAAGCTAAAAAGCTGCTGTTAGAGATAAAGCAAAAGAAAACAACTTTTTAAAGAGCATTAAAGGTGGGTGTTTATGTAAAGATTAGTATAGATGCTTCTGATCATTCAGTTTGACATTCACTTTATCCTAAACCTCCAGCACAAAATCAAGCTGTTATCAAGTTAATTTGAATAAATTCAGGTTTCATCTGTGAACCTCAATAATCAATTTAATAATTTTCAGCCCAAAATTGAAATAAGGAAACTAATCTGCCACTGAGCATGCAAAAAAGACAAAAATCTGCACAATAAATTTTAAATCTCGCCTTTTTTAAACCTTATGCATATTATAAATAGCCACTGACTGTAGTGATTACTGCATTTAGAGACTAAATGAAGCTGCTCTCTAATGTGTAAACAACTCAAACTTCCATACGACTCTCTGACCAGGTAGCTACTAAAGCAACAGGTTAAACATCCCTCTTGGTGTCGGATTGGCTCTGATTTCTCAGAGTTCTCAACTATTTCTGTGACTTGCATGTATTTTATGAAACTTATGGACCATTTACACAATTCCTCTTTGATATCTTGCAGCTCATACAGGCTGATTGAGTCTTACAGTTTGGAGCACACATGACAGTAGGGACATTTTTTTATTATGTGAATGCTGCCTTCATGTTTAAAAGACTCTACCCGTTTGCACATCTCTAGTTTTCCACCTCTCCTTTTTAGCTGCGTGGCCCATGCCAGCTTTATTTTGCCATCCTATCGGCCCCACAGCAGATGTGACATCACCACAGCTCGGCGCCACTCTGCAACCCCCCCTCTTCATTTCTCTGATTCCCCAGCATCTCTCTGTCTCCCACGCATTCCTTCTTTCTCTCTGCCTCTGCACACACAGCCATTTTGATCTAGCAAACAAGACCTGTGAGAATCACAGGAGAAGGGTACAAAGAGGAAGAGACAAAGTGGAAAAAATTAAAAGATAAAATGGTGTGCATTTTCAGCGCAGCAAGATAAAGCAGAGGCTGTGTTGTTGTTGTGTAACGCTAATACAGGGGGGGGGGGGGGGGGGGGGGAGTTTAGAATACAGTATGCACTTGTTACAGAAAAAAGCCATTTAATTGAATCCATTAGTGCAAATAGTGTAAATAAAGCACTGGAACACACTGAGAACACACTGCGGTACAATGATGGATAAGCTATTCACAGAACTAGTCTGCAAAAGTTATGAAACTAAAACCTGACTCAGAAAAAATGTTGGTTTAATGAAGTCCAGTGTGAAATATTTTTGCAAAAAACTTGCAAGCATATATATTTTTAAACAAAAATCTGAAAATAGTGGAAAATGTGCTCAAAAATAAATCAGCCTTCTTGTTAATTTCTGTCTAATCAATCAACTGTGTGCAAAAACCCTTAAATATTAGGATGATTAAGTCTGAGGTAAAATTTGATTAAAGCATCCTGTTATTTCTATTATGTGGAGCATTTGAAATTACTTTTCGCTGCAGCTTTGGAATGAGAATCATTGTGTATAAATGATTATTTCTCTCAACGGGAACCCACCTCTTAGCTCTGTGGGGGCCATTGGTGCGCTGATGGGTTCCAGACTAAACAAATTGGGGGCCCCAGAGCTGGAGGGAGGCCTGTTTTTGTCCGGGTCCGTGTGAGTCGGGATGGGCGGAGGAGCCTGGAGGAGGCGGCGCCTTCGTTTGTTCGTGTCTCTGCTGGCAGGAACAAAGGGTCCTGTAGTAGTACGGCTTAGGTATCCTTGTTCTCCTAACAGATGCAATTTAAAAACGTGTAGGTTGTGTTTGCAAGTCGACCAAAAGTATCGGAACTTTTTACACTTTCAGTCTTTTGGATATAGAGGGACTTATCTCCGGGAAAGGCTGGGGCTTCCTCCATCCAGCCGCCCCGGCTAGCAGCGAGGCTAGCTGGCTAGAAACACCGAGCCGAGGTGTTGTGGACGCGGCGTCCCGTTCAACCTTTTTTCTCTGCAGGTAACGGAAACTCTCAGCATTGTTATCCAGCAGCACCGCCGGGTCACGGTGACCCGCTGACTGGCGTTAGTTAATAAAAGGTAGACAGCGGTGATAATGGCCGTCCTTTATTAAGAGCTACGTTAATAAAAGCGGCCTTGCGTTTAATTTGCGCCTGAAACGGAAATGTCCGCACATTATTTAACGTAGACTGCGGGTTTACACGAGGAGCTTTAATAAACACGACCCTGGAGACCGACACAGTGCAGGCATGTTGAAGAGTGTTTGCACTTAGGTGTTTTGTTGGCTGAGGGCCACCCTCTGGATGCAGCTCTATTGTTTGCAGTGAGGAGTTTGGGCGGACTGAATTGCACCAAGGTCTCCTAATGTGGAGTTAACCTTTGCCAGAGTTGGTATTCAACCCCAGCTCTCTTAAGGTCTGCTAGAAGGTGCTTAAAGCCTGAGTTATTTACCTCACTGCGTCATGACTTAAACACAAAATGCTTCTTAGAAGATCTCATTAATGTTTGTGTTGTTTTTTAAATTATTCATGCTTCTGTCAGGCCTGCTCAGATCAATGAGCTGCAGATGGAGTTAGTGTTATTTAATAATAGTGTGTGCAGCAGATTCCTATGTGTAATTTAGATGCATCTGTCATGCATTTATGAAAATATTATGCATGCCACCTCTTTCTAAAAAGCCAATTTCTTAATGAGCATTTGCTTTTTATTAGATTGATGACTTTCTTTATTTCAGGTATGTTTTTGCTACAACAGATATGTTGTTTTCATAGGATTTATGTCTTATAGTGCAATGTTTTTTTCAACAGATTAACATCAGACTAAACAAAGCCTTATAAACAGAGCTGAATGGAGTCTTGAGGCTAAAGGCTTGTGGTGTTGGGGGTGGGTGTTTAGGTCAGATGTAAAGCTTAGAAAGCCATTGTTGGGCTTTCTTGTGCAGGTTCACCCTCATAATAATCTTAGGGAGGAGAAGATGACCTGCAGTGACTCTTGGGTCTGCAAAACAGAGGAAAAGGAGCTGAAAGTAAATGAAGGAGGAGAAACTGGATTGTCATCCCCCCCCCCTTTTTTTTGTTTCTTGTAACTATTTGTGTGTTTCCCTCCCTACAGTGCTCCCCCATCAGTTCACTAAAAGTGATGAGAAAATGTTGAAGTCACAACCCTGTTAGGTCTGATCCTGCATTAGAGTTGCTCATGTTGGGAGTGTTTCTCCCCCCCCACTGGCTTTAATTAGAGATGGTCCTGCTTTCATTTGCCATGCTGACAGCGACTGACTGTTGTGGATATTTTGTGACTTAAATTAACATTGTGCTGCCTTTAACTGCCTGTCTGCAAATACCTAATGTAAAAGCTAAACTCAGAATATGCACCACATACATAAAATCCCACATAGATCTACATCCGCCATGTTGAGTTTTTAATCAAAAAGACTACAGCACACCAGTCTGGGTCAGATTCCAATTATTGTTCTTTTTACCACTTCAGACCAAGCTGTTTGCTTGCATCTAGATTCTTTTTGGTCAGACATAACTGCATGAAGTTTCATGTTGTTTTTACCGAGGTAGAAACGCGCAATATTGTGTTTTCTTAACACCCCAAATTGTTTGAACAAGACTGTGTTGTCTGGGTAGACGGGGTTAATAACAGCAGGGTAGGAAGTTGGGGGATGGGTAGAGGAGGCAACTAGAGGGGGTAAGCACACACACAGTGCAAATGAGCATGTTTGAGATCACATGTGTGCAGGGTGGAGTGTTGTTTGTAATAGTACCAAAAGGTATAAAAATACATCTTCCCAGATCACGTTTGCCACCCATTTCCTTGATTGTTTCTCAGATCTGTGCAGGCTAATAAATATTGTCTTTTTTTTTCCTATGATGATTAGTTTTATTGTCCATTTAGCAGATTGGAGATGCATTAGATGATGAAAGCAGCAGGAAACTGATTTGGCAGCACGCTTTTTATTTGAGCAAATCTCGACAAAATCATCCAACATTAGATTACTTAGATGACGCTGTGATTTGAATGCACTAAACCCAAAGTAATCTAAATCTCCTTTAATTCTCTGCTCCCCCTCCTCCTCATCCTCTTCTCTGGGCATGTGCGCAGGCTGTTCGTCAAAGACATTCAAACTGTACTCTCCTAAGGAGCCCCCCAACGGTGGCAGCTTTCCCCCCTTCCACCCAGGCGCTATGCTGGACAGAGATGTGGGGTAGGTCTGTTACTTTGACAAGTGATGGAAAAAAATGTCAGTTAACAACAAAATGTTTATTTTCCCCACTGAAAGCTGTAAATTAGATTTTTTTTCTTAATAGGTTGTCCTGACCTAGATATACTTTTTATGCTTCCCCCCCCCCTCTAAATAATTAGTGTAAATATAATTTAATGCTTGTTTCAAGTTTTAAACCATAATCTTGGTATTGTATCATTGGAATGTACCACTTCTTATAGTAAACAAAAATTTAGAAGCATTATTTTATACCTTTTTATTCTATTTTTAAGCATTTTTTTACCCTTCCTGTTTAATTTGAAATCTAAACTCAGTTAACCATATATGAGTAGTACAACCTTGGTAATGAATAATGTATTGAACTGCTTTTTATAGGTTTTCTTCCTGCTCTGAGATTCACATGATGTGAACTATGTTTTTAATAAAACAGTAATGACACATGTGTGTATTGTGACCTATATTTGTGGGAAAAAAAAAACTTTTATTTGTTTTGCTGTCCTAGGCCTACACCCATGTACCCACCGTCATACATGGAGCCTGGAATGGGGTGAGAAGGCTTTTTATTGCAACGTGTATCCAGTGTTTCCTAAAATGCCAAAACTTAAAAAGTATTTGTTTTAAGGTCATGCAGTTTTTCCATTATAGATGTGTAAATAAAATAGACACGAGCAATGAACTTTGGATAAGATTTAGGAAATATAATTGACTGGGATTGTGTAGTTGCACATCTTTACCACTAGATGGTGATAATACACCCAAGTTGTTTGCCAGCTGCAATGGTGCTTTTCACATTAAAGCGGCACTCCGGAGGATTTCATCAGGAGAGCAGTTTTTGAATCTAACGTCCAAAGGCTCCTCCTCAAAACATCTCGACACGCGCGTCCGGTCACGCGTGCGCGCGGCGCATATACTTCGGACATGAACTGTACAGCTCAATGTGTAGGGTTTAATCACTCACAGTTCACAATCTTATTCCAACAATACTACGAGGGTCTGATGAGCCCTCTCTGTCCCTGCTGCTTCTGATATTAGCTCTGTTAGCAGAGAGCTGCTGCTGGACTCTGAAGCTGAACTTGACTCGGCCCTGGATGAACTTTCTGACCAAAATAAACGCATAATCCTGTCAAGCCTTGCCATTCTGTGAGGTGAAAGGTTTAAAAATAAAAATAAATCCATCTTTAGCTGGGGAATGGGTAGGTTTTTAGTAGAAATGAGCCGTGAGTCCTCAGTGAACGGCTGAGACGGCAGAGAAACACACGGAGCGTCCTGTACGACAGCGCCCCCTACTGGTACAGGTTTGGTCGATGCGCGTGCATGTTGAGAGAATGCAGAAATTTGAATTTCATTGGCTGAAAAATGTCGGCGGCAAGAAATAATGGAAAGGGGTCTCTAGGAGGAAGGAGGGTCTTCATCAGAATGACAGATGTTGTGGAACTCAACCCATAGATCATAGTTTAGACCTGAAATATCATTTAAAACATTTAGAAAACTTTGATACAGAGAAAAATGCTCCAGAGAGCCGCTTTAATGTTGCTGTTTTCACTAAAGGAGATGATGGCAAAATAAACATGCATTATGATGAGTGAGGATGACTGTTCCTTTGTATGGGTGGATGGTAGCTGAATGGAAAAACTATTGAGGAATTCAGTGATTTTTATTATTTTTTAAAACTATTTTTGCTTGAAATCATTGCCCATGCCTATGTCTTATATTCCGTTTCAGGAGACCCACACCGTATGGGAATCAGACAGATTACCGGATATATGAGCTGAATAAAAGATTACAGAACTGGACAGAGGTGGGTGTTTCTTTAAAAGTACTTCGTGTCAGGTTGTTGATGTTCAAAACCAAGTGATTCATCATTTTAAAGTGAAATGTGCCCATGATTCTCCAGAACATCCTGTTATCAGTTGTCACATTTTCAGATTTCCCCCTCAGTAGATTTTTATTTGTTGGTAAACACGGTGGAGATTTTATGGAAAAGGAAGCCAGAAAACTCTGAACATATTCACGTCATGATTCTAACAACAAAAATCAAGATGTTGTTGGTCAAACAAGTACCAGATTTTTTAAACCACATGTAAATATTTTAATCTCGTCTGAATTATGCAAAACAGCATTTGTTGAAGGCGGCGAAGCAATCCTAGAGAATGTTGACAGCAGGTAAATAATACCTGGTTATATTCTGTCACTGCCATGTTGGTCTTGGAGGTGGTATCTACACTGTAGCTTTAAAAGCTGGCTCATAAAATCCTGAAATACTTTTTTGTTTGATCAGCATGACACAGCAAACACGTTCATGGTGACCTTTGTAGTAAATGGAGATTTTAACTACCGGTAGTTAGACTTTTTTTGCCCTTTAGTGTCTAAATTAAAGTGATTTTAGTTTATTACAGGCATCTTCTCTTCTGTTTTTTGGATTGTTCTTCCATTGCTCAAATGAAACAGGATTACATTCTTTTAATACCTTAAGAGAGGAAGAGTAGAAAGGTTAAAAGGAAACAAAAATACCCTCTTCTTCTTTTTGTGGAGTCGTTTTAATATATGTAGTGGCTTTGTTATTGTATACTGACCTATATTTCTTCCTCATTTCACATTCATCTAGCTCAAAACAGCTCAGGAAATGTGGGTAATGTTTGTTTTTTCTTTTTTTTAGGATTGTGACAATATCTGGTGGGATGCCTTCACCACAGAGTTTTTTGAGGATGATGCGATGCTCACAGTCACTTTCTGTCTAGAGGATGGTCCCAAACGATACAGTGAGGGCAAATTTTCTGCTTTTATGCATTTTTCAGTTTGTTTTAGACATCTTTTTGTTTTCCCTGTTTGAATGTTACAAGTTTAATCAAGTAAATTTTCTTTTCAGCCATCGGCAGGACGTTGATTCCTCGATACTTTCGAAGTATTTTTGAAGGAGGTGCAACTGAGCTGTTCTATGTATTGAAGCATCCAAAGGAGTCTTTTCACAGTAACTTTGTGTCTCTTGACTGTGACCAGTGCACCATGGTGACCCAGAATGGCAAACCCATGTTCACACAGGTGATCTAATAAAGGGAGTATTTAATTTCTATTTATTTACCAGTGAACCTCTAACCCTCATGTTTCTGCTGTTGATTAGGTGTGTGTTGAAGGCCGGTTGTACCTAGAGTTCATGTTTGATGACATGATGAGGATCAAGACGTGGCACTTCAGCATCAGACAGCACAGAGAGGTCCTACCGAGGAGCATTTTGGCTATGCATGTGAGTGTCAGCAAAAAAAAAAAACAGTCTCTCACACACTGACTCAGATTCACACACATTACATAAACATATTGCCTTTTATAATCCAATCATCTAGGATCCCCAGATGCTCGATCAGCTGGCGAAAAATATCACCAGGTGTGGGCTGTCCAACTCCACACTCAACTACCTCCGTGTAAGCGTTTTTTTTTGCAGAACTGACTTAAAGAAAGTTACTAAAATAACTATATGTTTGTCTTAATCTTCCTTTAAGCTATGTGTGATATTGGAACCGATGCAGGAATTGATGTCCAGACATAAAACGTACAGTTTGAGCCCCAGAGACTGTCTGAAAACCTGTCTTTTTCAGAAGTGGCAGAGGATGGTAGCCCCTCCAGGTAACCCTGACGTAGTATTAATGGTGGAGCTGAAACATCAGAATACCATATCATTTCTAATATGCAAATGACCTAGAAACCACAATTTGAAATACCGTACTTAACCTATTTTCTATGCGTAGCCGAGCCCGCCAGACAAGCGCCAAACAAGCGGCGGAAAAGGAAGGTTTCCGGTGGAAGCACCGTGAGCTCCGGCGGGGGCGGCAATAACAACAGCAACAGCAAAAAGAAGAGTCCAGCCAACAGTTTTTCACTCTCCAGCCAGGTACCTGTAAGCATTGCATCTACTTGAGCACTCGGCAGCCACAGCTGAGCAGGGCAGTCGAAATTAAGAGAGGGTGGGAATGAAGGGCAGGTGATTAGTGGTGTAGAGGGCGGGAGCTGTGTGTTTGGTGTAGGTCTAACACCAAGTTAGGATACAAAGACTTCAGATGTTCATGAGGTAGGGCTTAGATTTTCAGAAGTTCAGTCTTCTGTAATTTTGCACAGAAAAAGCTGCTGTAGTTAGTAGACCCCTCATGTGTACCAGTGATGGGCTATCCCTGGTCCTCTGGGGCACATAGAATAGGGTTACCTTGCTCTGATTGGGTTTCTGTATGAACTTGGTCTTTGAGTTTCTGTGAGTCTATCAGAGCATTTTGATTCACACAGCCCTGCTGTTTTTGCTCACTTGGTTGTTTGATTAAGCGGATGAGACCCGAGGTGGAATGAACCCTCCCTCTTTGTGAGGCAGCACTCGAGGATCAGGGATGCCCACTGCTGGCCTGTATAGGAAGGCCCCTCAACCCTGGTTCTTTAAAATGGTACAGGGAGACGTGGGCCACTGGATGGTTGCCCTGACAACATATTGTTAATGGGTTTGATGCTACAGAGCACAAACATTTCACTTTATTGTTAATTATGATGCATTTCATTCAGTAAGATCAGATTCTATAGAGAACAGAAGAAAAGACACTCGTCTGTGCCGTTAGATAGTCCGCGCTCCCCCTGTATTATGGGGATAATATGTACCGGCCCTTGCTGTTCCCTTTAGGATGTGATGATGGTGGGAGAGCCCACACTGATGGGAGGGGAGTTTGGTGACGAAGACGAGCGTCTGATCACGCGGCTGGAGAACACGCAGTACGATGGGGCGAACGGCCTGGATGATGAGGACAGTTTCAGCAGCTCGCCCGCTCTGGGGGCTCACTCACCCTGGAACAACAAGGCTCCCTCCAGTCAGGAGAGCAAGAATGACAACTCCCAGTCTTCCCAGTAGAGCGAGCTGTAAATCTAAAGCCTAAAATGTTTAGCCAGAGCTAACACACAAGTAGGGTGATGTCAGAAGGCTGCGTCAAGCACTTGTGTTTAGTTGATTTTTACAAATTTGTTCAGTTAGAGTTAAAGCAGAGACAGTGTGAGGCAATCTAGCTGACGGACTGATGGAGCTCAGAAGAATCCCACTCGCTCCTGCACATTGTTGCACATCATCAGTGGTGCTCAGCCTCTGCCCTTTGTAGCTTTGGCTCTTGACAGTCGTCCTGAAGGAGCAGTGGCTCTGTGTTTCTGCCCGCTCACCACAGATTACTACAGCCAGAGTCGTGTGTTCTGTTGTCCGAGTGCTCCTCGTCAGTGGGTTCTTGTTCCAACCTCGGGTCTCTAAGCTGTGCGTTTTGCTTGACGACGCACCTCGCCGTTTCTGTTGTGCTCATGTCACTGGGAAGAAATGCTTAGCTCTTATTTTGACTCGACTGTTTTGCAGGATGCAAAAAAAAAAAAAAAAAAAAAAAGAGGACAAAACAAAACTGTGCACTTAAAGTGTAAAAATTCAACGTTCAGTTTTTAAAAACTCCAATTATTTGTTTTTGTAGGACCTGGTTGGAACAAAAACCTGTACAGTGCCGGAGCTTGAGGACCGGAGTTGAGAACCACTACGCAAAATCGTACAAACACACACACACACACACACACACACACCTCTCTACATACATGCATACACACCACACCAGCACACACACTGACAAACGCTGTCATCTACGTCTGTGGCACAAAACATTGAGGTACTGGAGAGAAGTGGTACGCAGCATGTCTGGACCAGAACACCAGACGCCACAGAAGAAGTGTGTTTTTATTTTCTATGTTTTAAACTTGTTTTTTTATGTAAAGTATTTGTAAAGAAAAAATAGACAAGCAAACAATATCATCCTAGAATATTCTTTGCACTGTTTTCCACTATTAACGGCAATCTATTTTTCTTATAAAACTGACTTTTTGTTGTTGTTATTATTATTATTATTATTATTATTGCTTATGTAAGAAGTGTAAAACATCTGAGACCTGCAGTATATTAATGTATAAGTATTGCTGTTAGGTCATTCTTATTGTGATGTAATAACTCATGTAAACCTCTGCTTGGTAAGTCATCCGTTCACTCTGTTAGCAGGCTCACTGGTCCCAGTTCCTAAACAGGTCTGGGGAGGGGACACAGCTCGTGTTTTTACGGTTGTATGACATCCTATCTGATGCGATTCCCAAAGCACTATCTCCACCAGTTTCATCACGACAGAACTGTTTCGCTTCGTCTTGAAACCTCTCATCTTGAGGGTGGGAGGGTCTTCTCTTCAGAGAATACAGTAACAGAAAACTTTCTTGAATTTGCTACTCAAAAATATTTTAAAAACAAGTTTTAACTGGATTGTACAATAAGAAAAAAAAAGGTTTTGTATTAAGGCTTCCCAGAAATGTTTTTAATTACAAGCTGCAGGCCAAGACGTGTAAAGACTGATCACACTGCGCTGTTTTATCTTTTCTGACGAGTTGTTTTGTTGGCTTTACCCCTCATGTTTGTGTTTGTGCTTGTATATTTTTAGGTAGTCATTTCTGTAAAAGTTGATCTATGTATTCTCCCCTCGAGCTACGAGAAACTCAATCTAATGTAAAGAGATAAAAAGCCTTTTTTTTTTTTTTTTGTCAAACATGATTTATGGTACAATCACTGAAAGAATTTTACCCTCATTTTAGCAAACTATTTATTTTTCTATGTACTGATGTTCTGTTTAGGTCCCACCCACCTGTACAATACTCATAAGAATATTATTCATCATCTGGAGGAATTTGTGGAGCTGCTGACTCAGTTTAGTCTAAAGGAGGTGATTTTGTTTTGATGGAAAATTCTTAAGTTGCACCATTGCTAAGAGAATTTTTAACAGTTTGTACTGTAAGTATGTCCTTGTTGGAGTGTTCCAGCAGGGCAACTTGCAGAGAAGATGTATTAAATTAAAAGTATATCTTGCTAAAGGAGGTTCTTGAGGAAAAAAAACGACATAGTTTTGACATTTTTGGTAAAATTTTCTGAAAATTAGCCGCCGCCGCTCACGACTTGAAGCTACCGCGTCAGTTTGCAGGAACACACAGTGAAATGAAAGGTCATGGCCTCTACACCAGCTGATAATAAACAGTAACTTATAGATTCTCCCAGACTGAGCGGCTTGTCAGATATTCCTCCATCGTTAACGTCTGGCAGAAATGTCGTCTGTAAATCCACACTGAGCTGCAAGCTGTTGTGTTTAAATCCCGTTTTCCCCTCGTTTGTCTCAGCACCTCTTAGTCTACTTCTTTCTGTTGTGCATCAGTTCGGCGGGTGGACGAAGAATTGAATTCAGGGCTGATTTATCAGCGCCCTGTGTTTTCTAGGTTGACGTAATATAGGAAATATAAAGGGTGTGTAAGGCAGAGAAATGGCAACGCACCCGTAGCTGGCTCTTGTAGCACCTCATCACGGGTGGTTTTATATATTCCTTTGCCAGGTTTCTGTCATTGATAATTCATGTACGTTATCAATAAAGATGAATTTTCACTGAAAAATTTCAGGCTGTTTGTATAATTTAGTACATAAAGTTTGATAAAAATTTTACTTTGCATAAAAGAAATAACCATGTTGCATGTAGCTGACTAAATTTTGATTTATGCAAATTATTTGATCTAGTATCAGCTATAGTGGTATCACTGTAACTGACCTGAGCTAATCTGATCTGTCCACTGAGACTGTACAGATGTGGATGAAATGACAGAAAAACCTTCAATAATCACTGAAGTAACTTGAAGCAAAAATAAAAAAATTCAAATAAGAGCATACATTTTAAAGGTTGCTAATCTTTAAAAATATTAAAACCAGCCTGGACAAAAACAGACTTCAAATTTTTTTTTTTGCACAACTTTTTGAGGCGAGCGCTGCAAACAAGTAAAGCTCTTGAGACTTCTGCACCTATCAACAGGAATTCTGGTCCACAGCAAACCGCTCCAGCTGTCTCAGGTCTGAGGGGTTCCTTCTCCAGATGTTTCATCTCCTACAGATGTTCATCCGGATTTAGAACAAGGCTCATAGAGGACCACTTCAGAAGAATCCAGTGTTTGGTTCTGATCCATTCTTGTGTTTTTAGTTGTGTTTTGGGTCATTATCCTGTTGGAGAACCCCTGTAACTCAGACCAAGCTTGTGAACATAGAGCTCCAGTTTTGTCTTCCATCTATTCTCCCAGGTGTTTTGTGGCTCATCACTTTGTATTTTGGCAAATTCCCGTCTTGTTATTTATGATTTTCTTTCATCAGTGGTGTCTTCCTCAGTCGTTAGGTCTACTTTGGCTCAAACAACAGATGGTGTGATCATCTGACACCTTTGGTTACCATTCGTACCCCTCATGCCCACATCCAGCGAGGTCTGTTGATCTGAAACTTCTAAATCTGTCCAAGCTGCTTGAAGATGGTCTTTTAACCTGTACCTTTATTATAAATAATAATAATAATAATAATTGTCTCCTGAGATGGATCTCTCCTTAGTTCTCTGACCCATTGTCTGATTTTCATTAGTTGATTCATTGACTATTTTGGGTTTTCCTCTCTTTAACAAAAGGATACCAACAATTCTAGCATGACTCATACCAAAAATTAAAATAATAGTGCATAAAGAACCTCCGATATTTTTAAAATAGTTTCATTATCTGACAGTTGTGTTTTGAAGCAGCTGAATATTTTTTTTATTAATAAAAAATGAAATCAAGATGCACTTGTTCCTATTTTTTCCAAGCGTCATGAATCAACCAATGAATGATGGTTTTACTGCAAACAAAGAGCGTTTGTTTGGAGCCCGCAGTGGCTAGACAGCTCTCTGAGCATCTGAAATGTTATCAGATAATAGAATTTCAGTCGCCAAAGAGTCTGAAATTCCTGTTGTTGAAGGTATGTAATTCCATCAGGAAGGTTGGTGTGGAGGCACTAAACACATCAAAAGAAATCCAAAGATTTAGAAGGGATTACGCAGTAAAACGCTTCCTGTTAGGACTAGAAGACAGATGGTTTTATGAAATGTTTGCAGGCTGGCGAAAGTTTCTCTAAGTTATATGAGAGGATTTCTGTTTTAAAGGGATCTGATCTAGGAAGTTTGAGAAAGAATGGGTTGTTTAGGGTGATGATTGTTTCCCAACACAGTGGCAGGGTTTCCTCTACATGTAATTGATCGCGGCGCACACTACGGCTAAGTAAAAGCCATCACACCTTCAAAATTAATAATAATTATTATATATATAAGTTAAAACAATGTAGAACATATGAAATATATAGAGTGGTAACCAAAATATTCTCACAGGCTAAAGAGAAGCTGCCAGCCTTCCCCAGGGCAGATTTCTTACCCATGAGCTGCAGTTTTCTTAGGGTTAAGTTGGAGGAAGTTAAACCAAGACCTGAGTTCTGTCAAACATTCAATGTGAGCAAGTGGTGGAAGAATCAGACGGAGAGGTGGAGACATAGAGCTGAGTATTATCAGCATAACAATGAAAGTTGAGATTTAATTTCCTGAAAATAGCCCCAAGGGGAAGCAGATACACTATAAAAAGAAAAGGGCCAAATACTGAACTTTAAGGAATCCCAGTAGATGGAGAGGAGATAAAAGTCTTTATTTGAATGACATGAGTTCTGTCTGTGAGATATGAATAGAACCAGCGGAGCACAGTGCCAGAAACCCCCAGAGACGCCAACCTAGCCAACAGGGTGGCGTGAGAGATTGTGTTAAAAGCAGCACGAAGATCTAAAAGAACCAGAATGGAAACTAGTCCAGAATCAGCCTCCATTAACAAATCATTAGTTATTTTGATGAGGGTGGTTTCTGTACTGTGATGATGGTGGAAACTGACTGAAATTGGGCAAATAGATTATTGCTAGTTAGATGTGCACAGAGCTGTGAAACTACAGTTTTCTCCAGGAATTTTGCAAGAAAAGGGAGATTAGAGATGGGTCTGAAATTAGGTCATCCGGATCAGCCCCAGGCTTCTTCAATATAGGGCTATAGCAGATTTCAGTGACTGATGGATTATACCAGTAACAAGAGAGAAATGGATACAATACGTGGCAGTAAGGCCAACACAAGGATGGGATCAAGAAGACAAGTGGCAGATTTGGAGCTATGGATAAGGTCTGCTATCTCAGAGGCAGAAGGATGCACAAACTCTGAGAATGTGGATGTCAGAGGAAAGTGTTCATCAGCGACACAGACACCAGAGGAGGAGGCCAGACCCTGGTGAATTTTCTGGATCTTTTCATTAAAAAGTGACATCAGTGAGTTACAACATTCAGCTGAATAACAGTGTGAGGGCAGAGAGTCCAGGGGACCAGAAAGTGACTTCAGCAGAGAAAAGAGTGTTCTAGAATTACCTTGATTTGAGGAGATTACTGTAGCAAAACAACTAGTTTTGGCTTGTCCTACACTATCTTTATAAAGATGCATGACATAAATACAAATGAATGAACGAACCGGTTTCATAACAGAGAAAGTGAGAGATACTTTATGGTCAGAAAAGACAAATTCCTCTGCAGAACATTCTTTAGGAACCACTGCAGATCACATCCAAAGTTTGACCTCTGTGTGGGAGAGAGAGAGTCCATAAATTGCTGAAATCCCAGACTATCCAAGCAGGAAACAAAGTCCCTAGTTGCAGACAAATTACTATTGTCCAGAGGAAAATGTATATCACCAAGCAGAATAACATTCAGTGATAGGGAAGACAAGTGTGCCAGAAATAGTGAAAATTCATCCAAGAAACCTTTATCTGACATATGAGGTCGATAAACAGACGCAACAATGATGGGAATTGAACCCAGTATTTGACCAGCAAATGCAATGGACTCAAACGTACAGAAATGAGGCAAAGTCAGCAGGACCGACCGATAGGGACTCCCGGTACAGTAACGCCAGGCCACCACCACGACCTGAGCCAGGTAAACAAACCCCGGCGGCGTTGCCTCATTTAGCAAAGTCCTGAGACTGCTGCCAAGTCTCATTTAATGATAAAATGTCCAAGTTACGGTCCATGAGGAGGTCCTGAACAAGATGGCTCTTTCCAGTAAGGGAATGAATGTTCAGGATGTAGCGCGCGGGTCAGAAATATGCGGCTCGCGGGCTGGATCCGGCCCCTCCCCTCTGATTGGGTGGTCCAGATTTTCCTGTCCTTTGTGTTCTACATCAGTCAGAGAGGTACTAGGCTAGTCACATAAATGAGTGAAGGATATAAAATAAAAAGAATGATTGACAACTTTTCATCAAGTTAAGAGCTGAACTCTTTAAGAGCTGAAATATTTAAACACTGATGTTCCTTGTGTAATATTGGTGATTGAAATGAATCCAACACTTCCCAATTCAATTAGACAAGTACACGGGTTGAAGTAGTGTAGGAGGTGATTAAAGGAGAGAAAAGTGGAGAGGCAGAGCAGGAAGGTGCACACCCCCCCCCCCCCTCACCCAGACAGCCCACCACCACGGTTAAAAAAAATCCTAGAGAAAACCCTGCAGTGGTAAAGCTGGGATATGGACCAAAGCGTCTTGTTAAATGTTCTGTTGGTAGCTTAAAGGATTAGCTTGGAATTGATGACAGAGCTGAGGTGAACCAGGGATGAGTGATCAACAAGTGGGAAAACAAGATGGCACACGCTGTCAGTCTATTACCATCAGTGGATGTTTATAAAGTGACTCTGGATTTACATAGCAGTGTTTCTTTTATTCAAATGTATTTAAAATTATAATAAACAACCAAAAAAAAAACCCCAACCAGATTCCATTTCCTCACTGGTTGCCCAGTTCCTAAAATATATATTACCAGTAAATAAAACAAGAATTTACCTGAAAGCGGTTTAATAGCTGCTCATTCAGTGAGAGCTACGTTCTTGTTTTGACTTGTTCAGATTCAGATCCAAGCTGCAAATGTTCCTTCTTGATCATCTCAGAACACGAGGACATTTTTCAGCAAAGCATCTGAATTAGTCACCTGTCCCCCCCCCCCCCCCCCCCCCCAGCTGTGCAACTCAGTGTGTTTTAGTCATGTTTGTGTTAAGTAAAAAATGGATCTACATGTCTCTGATATTTATTTATAGCCAGGAAACAAATGAGTGGCCTGAAAATGGTGTGGTTGATACTATTTACCCATTTTTTAATTTCTGTAAGTAGAACAGTAGAAATCTCAATTTCTTGCTCACTTATTCCAAGACCCAGGAAATCCATGAAGAGGAAAATTACAGTTTGCTCGAAGGTGAGTCTGCCTCCCTCATGCATTTCATCCCTCGCTCTCACCCTGCTTTGCTTTATAAGGCCCTCCCTTTATCGGTCCTATCTCCTCCCTTTTTCCCTCCCTTTCCCTCTCTCTCTGGCTCTTTACTGCCAGTGTTGTGCAGGCCAGCACACAGACAACCTCACAGCAATTTGGATCAGATTTCCTCTAATATGCTCTGAAAGAGTCACACACCTCGCTGAACAACTGTGGGCCAAGTTTCCTTCGCTGAAACACTAAAGCAGGTGAGTTCAGGAAGACTACTAAACTCCCACTTTTTCAAAACTAAATTTCTTTTAAAGTATATCCTTCTAAATCTAATCTTACTTTTTCCACCATCTAACATTTTGTTCTTTCCTCAGAGTCCACACCTTAGAGAAATGCTAAGAAAGATTACATCTAGAGTCCTGGTAAGCAAAAGTCATCTAGTGTCAGCATGTTTGGTTAAATAAAAAAAAGAAGAAGAAGTTTCAAACGTAAAACTATGTGTTTACTTTACTTGTGGCCTGTTCTAGATCATTTGGATGACAGAAAAAACATGTGATGGTAAAACGATGCTTTGAGCTGACAAAAACACAAGTTTGGTTTGGGATAAGCAAAGTAAATGCAGGTGTCTGAGGCAGATGCAGCTTTTCCAGTGTGTTTACACAGTGAACACAGGTTTGTCAGGGTACTCGAAATTTTCCTGACTTGTAATTTTGTAAAATTCAGCACCTCCCACATTCTGTGGAAGTTTCAGGAGGAGTTCAGAACAGAAAAGAAGCCTTAAGGTCACCATTCTTTACTAAGAGGTTGACTTAACATTCAGTTTTCCTATTTGTGAAATGTCATTGTTGTGGTTCTTTTTTTAAAACAAAAAGCAGCTTTTCTTTCTCCATCCCTCTGTAGGGATGTTTTGTAAACCATTATGACTCAGTTTGGTGTTTCTTCTTCTTTTGGTGAAATGCATCATTGTATTCGGTCACTTCTTCCTGTTTCCAGGTACATTTAGAGCTCATGTCATGAGCTAATCACTCTACAAGCCTGCTATTGTTTCCTGTTGAACTTCTCGCTCTGACCTGTAAACATGGGGCTGTGTGAGAATATGAGGAGCTGGAGGTGGCGGCGTGGAGCTGCGACATGCAGGGCTGTGATGGGAGTGATGCTGCTGGGGATCAGCTTGGCTCAGACCGTCCCTCAGCAGGCCACCTGCTCAGCAGGTGAAGCCCTGCAGAACCTCACCCAGCCTCAGTATGAGGACACGGGGAAGAGCATCCTCGACGCTGGCTTTTTGGCACCTTTTGTCCAGAGCTTCCTCAAAACGATCCAGCCGAACCCTTTTCCTGAAGGTACGTCTCGTCTGTGCTGCTGATGTTTTTCACCAATTGGTCACAGATTTAGTTTGAGGACAGTCATGGATAACCTGCTCCCAGTAAACAAAGCAATCAGGTGTAATTTATTATACAAAAACTTGACTTGTCATTTTGTTTTGGGTCAAATATAAAACCTTAATTAAGGCAACCTCGATCCAGCACTGTGATCTCATTTCTTTTCCAGAACAGGTCAACCACTAAGTTAATAGAAATTCTTGTGTTTTACCCAGTTAATTATTAACATTTAATACTCCTTGAGGTTTTAGGCCATTTGCTTCCCGAGTGAGACCACACCTCTGGTCTTTTGTCTGTTCCTGTAATATGCTGTAATTGTCCTTGACACTAGTTTCTATTACTAGTATTACTTCCTACTTCAAATTGATTTCAAAGAAGTGAGTAAATGGATAACCAAACCCAGTTAAACTGATAGAAAACGTATTTCTCATTAGTTTATTTTTAACCAGTAGCCTCATTTAACCCTTTTAAACTAATGGAGACAAACAATTTCATTGTTTAGTGGATAAAGGCAGCTCACTCAATGGCTTATTCAAAACTATTACGTTTTTTTAGAGTCATAACAAATCATTAAACGTGATCTTGTAAATGATTGTTTGTAAAAGAATAGGAAAAATGGACGTTGGGTCTCACGCACCTTGTGAGAGAAACATACAAAGCTTTTGTGACGAACACCTGAACGTTTCTTCTCAGTTACCTGCTTTTGTGAGAATAAAAACCTACGATTACTGGGTTTAGAGGGATGGAAAATGACAGGCTTTACATTGTCATCTCATCTGAGGGCCCAGCTGGTTTCTCAGTAACACCAAGATATCGGTGTCGGATTCCCACTATCACAATGTGAAATGTTTTATGTGGGACAGGACACACTGTCCTCGTGATAAGGGGATTTTTTTTTTGTTATTGTTGTTGCATATTGTCCTCTAAAACATATGTCACACACCTCCTTCGGTTTCCTAAACACAAAGGATCTTACTCTACATTTCTATTTATAGATTTAATCCTGCAAATGGTCCAGAATTCTGCAGACGTCCAGTCAAATTCAGGATTCACGAAGAACGTGAGTAGATGTTAGAAATAAAATCCACAGAATGCCGAACGAGTTTTTCACCTGCTGTGTGTTTTGTGTTCAGGTTCTGGTGTACGAAGTGGGTTTCCTGGTGTGTGTGGCCATCGGTGTTCTGTACATCGTCCTGATGCCCATCGTTGGGTTTTGCCTGGCTTGCTGTCGCTGCTGTGGAAACTGTGGTGGGAAGATGTACCAGAAGCAAACCTCCTCCATCCACTGCCTCAGGAGGACACTTTACTTCAGCACATTCATAACCACACTGATTATCCTGTGAGTATCCGTGTGTGTGTGTTTGTTTTTAAGGTGTATGATGATGCATTCAGTCAAATTAGGCTGTTTGAATGTACACGTCTCACTGTGTGCATTTGTGTGTTCACATGTTTTTTTCTGTTTGTAGAGCTGGTAACATCTGTATGTTCAGAAGCAACCAAGCTCTTAAAGTGAGCGTGGATCAAAGTCCAGTTGAGATCAGCAACGTCATACTCAACATCCACACCTTCCTCTCCTCTGTGCCTCAGGCAAGAGAAAAACCTTTTCTGTAGGAGTAGGGATACATTTATTAAAGACAATGAAAGAAATGTTCATTTCAGATTTTGCACCCAATTTTTTTTTAAATTTTTTTCAATGAAAATCAGCATTAAGATAAACTGAAATGCTTTCTTTAAATTTATACTTTATATTTTATAAGTTAACATTTTAATTTATGCCTGTTTATACCGGCTCTACCCCTGCCAGGTTCCTCTTTATTCTACAGTGCAAATACTCTTATCTCAACATACAAAAGAGCAGGAAACAGTTGAAAGAACATAACTTGCAAAGCGGCTAAACACCATCAGCTAGTGTTATTTATTGAACTATCTGATGTTATTCAAGCTCTATCTTATGCACACACTTTAACCATTTGCTTTTTTCTCCAGCAAGTGGACGCTGTGGTGGCTGAGAGCCACAGCACCATACAAGAGGTTACCACAAACTTAGATGGTAAGAACAAGGAACTAATCGCATCAAAAAAGAGGAACCACCTTTATTTCCTGACTGTTAACCAGCTCATGCTAATATCTTTGCATGTTTTAGACATCGGACCTCAGATTGGAACCCAAATCCAGCAGCGCATTAATGGATCTCTTGACCCGGCTCTGCAATCGGTCAAACGTCTCAACCGAGGTGAGACCTGCCTGTGGGATCTGTCCTGTGTCAACCTGAATATGCAAACACAAAGTATTTGCAAATGATCTTGTTGGTGTGTGCGGCCAAAAAGACAAATCTACAATTTATACCTAGGAAAATATGTGACAATGATTTATTAAAGGTTTTATTTAGCGACCAACTGTTTTGATTAGTGACTGAATGACTGATATGGGAACAAAATAAACCTAAATATTACTCTGAGAGATAAAAAGGACAACACTCAGTGAACCAATAATCACAATTTCACTATAAATACAAGTATCTGAGTCAAGTGCAGTGATTTCCTAATCTGACCGTGTTTAATATCTGCAACAACTCTGGGATCAGAACTCCTGTTTCCTAAAACCTCTGATATTGTGTTTTATAGGCCACGTATTATTGATTCCCGATTGGTGCTTAATGGTTACCCCAAGAAGCTGAAACCTGACCTGTGGACATTCCTGTGCCTGGGGGCCCATTGTGTCAGTTTCTGCCCACAGACTTTAAAAAGCCCAACCCAGACAGTCTAGGTTGTAACAGAAATAAACTCCCACACTGCAGCGTTATGTATAAATTAATAATGAAATAGTGAGGTTTTCACAAAGGGGTCCCAATCAAAATAAAAGTCAATTTTTTCTAAATTGGCAAATTAAAAACTGATCATTACATTGCATACAAATTATTTTCAATTTAGGGATTTCTATAGCTGTTTAAAAAGTGCTGGTTAAGTTTTCTTTCCGATTTGGGAAAAGAAAATGCCCATAATGCACTCTGAGAGGTTGATTTGACCACATTAACCTGTTGTTTTCAACCATTTAGTGCAGAGGTCTGCAATTTTATGACTAAAATAGACATTTTTACCATCTCTCCTGCTAAATATATGTTGTATAGAGCCACAATATTTTTTTTAAAATCTGTCTTTTTCATTTTTAAATTTTAGTTAAAAAAAGGAAAAAAGAAAAAGTATGTATGTAGAGTATTAGAAGTATTCTCATTTATGTAGAAAATAAAAATGTAAAAATAATATAAAGGTTTTGTGATTTATGACTTAAATAACCAAGTAAAACTATTTTACCTTTAATTTAAGAAAAGTTGATTGTTTGGTACAAACGTCATATTTTGATGTCTTAAAATTGGAATGAATTTAAAAGAAAACTTTCACTTTTACAGTATTTTGGCTCAAACATTTAAAACTTTTATATATTAATTTTAAACACTCTTATCATCAAAACTCAAAATGTTTTGAGCAGATTCTGGTGCTGACATGATGGCAAGCAACCTTCCTATATTAGTGTAATTTTGTTGTGGAAACTTCATGCAAAACTGCACAAATTTTGTTTTTTATTGTTAACCTAAAGATAAATATTACTAAGGTTCAAGAGAGCTTTGGTCATATTTACAAGGAGCCACTTTAGAAGAGCTGAAGAGCTACTACTACTACTACTACTACTACTACTACTACTACTACTACTACTACTAATGGATTAGAGTCCCATACAATGAACTTAACTGGGAAAAGAATTCATTCACATTATTGCCACCTTTTTATATTTTTTCACTCATATCTCAGTCATATTGCTCCAAACAGAAATAATATATTTTTTTCTAACTTGTGTGTGTGTGTATGTGTGTTTTTGATTTTCACGAGCAGAGAGTTTGAACACCAAAGCTCAGCTGGACAACTTGAACTCATCCCTGGCCCAGCTGCAGTCCAGTATAACCCGTGTCCAGGCCAACGTCACAGCCGTCAGAAATGAGCTCAATCAGACGCTGTCCAATCAAAGCTGCACTCAGTGCAATACACTGACTCCACAGCTACAGAAACTAAAAGTAGATACCTCCATAACAGTGAGTACAACATGAGTCCTTCTTGTTTTGTGTTAATGCTCTTGAATGAACGAATAAGTCCCCTGAATGGCTGCAGGATAAAACAAGGGTTTTGAACCTCTCCTCCTGAAGTGTTTTGTGGAAGAGATGAGTCAGGTTTGACTCCCAGTTTACACGAAACAGAGCAAGAATCTGCTCTTAGACACATTTCATCAGCACACAGGAAGAGAGGTTTGTGTAATAGGCTGCCTTTGACGCAGACTGAGCCCTTGTGACAGATGATGAGTCCTCATCTTTTTTGGGTTTGGGTTGAACAGCTGATTTGTTCCTCTTCTTTTCCACACCTCCTACACATCTCCGTCTCCATTCCTTACTCACGGCTCCTCACGTCATTGATTTTTAAACTTATTTCAATCTAAAAATATGATTTTTAATCTAACAATGAATAGCAAGAACAAATTCTTATCTGTGAACTCGCTGCTCTTATAAGCTCTTTGCTTGCTGCACTTTGCTGCCCTCTAGTGTTACTTTAATGTACAGCATGTGTCTCTTCTACAGGTTCCCAACCTGCAAAAATTTCAGTCTGCAGTGGATGACGTCATTAAAGCTAATCTCTCATCCAAAATAAGTCAGGTCAGTGACAGATATTAAATAAAACAACATAGATGCTATTATTTTTGATAGAGATCTTGAATAAATATCTTGCTATTTGAGATTGCAGCCACATTACAGTAATATATAGAAAACTGTTTTTATATGATCACAGATGGAGGCCATTTTTAACAACATTCCCCAGAGTGTGACTAACGAAACCAAGAATTTAGTCCAAAGTGAGTAAATACTCCACTTTTTGTCTTTTATTGTTTTTAGATCTGTGATTTAGAAGATTTGTCTTTTGCTTTGTCTTTTTTTTTTTTTAGACAGCAAACAGGTGCTGGGCGACATCAATAACCAGATTTCTGGTCTTTCCAGTAAAATTCCAGTATCAGCTTTGAGTAACTTTTCACAGACTCTGGACCAGGCGCAGAATCAGATCGACCAGCTTTCACCTATGGTAGCGAGCTCAGAGATTATTAGGTAAAGTGACCACAAATATTCAAATACGTGATATAAACAGATAAAGATCAATCTAATTCTATGCTGATACTTCTTTAGGTGGGGTGTGTGTGTAGCCCTGTGCTGTGTTGTCCTCCTGGTGGTTGTGTGTAACCTTCTGGGCCTGGTTCTGGGCCCTCTGGGTCTGACACCAAAGGTAGACCCCAGAAACCGCTCCTGCACAGCAGACTGTGGAGGCCTTTTTCTCATGATGTAAGTGCTGTATTGATTGACTAAAACATCACCCCCTGGCTGATATTGTCTTTGACCTCTGACCTGGATGTGGTTGCAGGGGTGCTGGTTTCAGCTTCCTGTTTTCCTGGCTTTTCATGATTGTGGTGCTGCTGCTGTTCTTGCTGGGTGGAAACGCCTACACTCTGCTCTGCCAGCCATGGAGCAGCGGACAGCTGCTGAAGGTAGATGCGTGTGACACACATTCCTTATGACTTTCACAGATGAACGTTCAGGTTCATACGTTTTGAGAGGCCGATCATTAAACTCATCAGCAGGATTCTTTATCTTCAGCTGCCTTGACATTCATTTTTGAATTTCAGTATTTTTTATTTTTGGGAGGAGGGGATGATTACTGCTCTTATGGAAGGTAGTCATGGAGTTGAGTTGGTTAATAGGTGTGAGGTGGAGCACACAGCACTATAATTACTGAGCATATAAACTGGACATCCAAATGCAACCTGCAATTTCAAGCCAGAGCATGTACGCCCCCTAGTGGCGGGTTCCAGTAAGTGCCACTCCCTCCATGTAAATGAATGGGACATTATCCTGAATAAAAACACTATAAAAAGGGGTTTGGAGTGAGTAGGTAGATACAACATGGCAGCATCTATAAATGAGACATCCAAAACAGTAAGCTGTCGTTATCTTAATATAATCAGTAGGATTGATCTCTAGTGTTTCAGCTTATAAGCACACATCGTCAGGAGACCTATTCAGTTTGCTGTTAAACAGCTAAAAGAGGAGCTTGTTCTTTTGGTCATATCACTAAACCACAGCATGAAAAGGGCTTAAAAGAGCAAATAACAACCACAAACCATGGCGCTACCTCTGCCATGCTTCACAGCTGAAATGCATTTTTGGTGTGTCTTCATCCCTCCAAATATCACACTTTGCTTTAAAAAAAACAAGAACAAAAACTCATCTTTTGTTTTACACAACTCCACAATATTCTGTCAATCTTTTCTTTACCTTTAGATAAATGTGGTTTCTCTTTAGGGCTGTGTTGTGGACTATCAACAACTTAGAAAACTCAGTGATTCATATACTTTTTCCTATCCTGACTGTGATCATTCAACAACACATTTCTTAGTGTGTATTTACTTGACATGTATGTATAATCATTCTGTGCATACACACAAAAATTAATACCTTGTCTTTTCTGTCCCCAGATTATTGAAACTCCAGGTTTAGTTCCAGGTTTGGAAATAGGCCCAAGTATAGGCCTTAAGACCAACATCAGCATCTCTGACATTTATAGGTGTGTAATGTCAGTTTACCTCTAATAAAACAAACCAGTAAACACATTATGACATTTAATTAGCTCTGTTATGAAATCTGGGGGAAAAATTCCTTTAGTCGTGTTGGATTTTAATTTATTTTAGGTTTATTGTTTATATTTGATGTCGGTCGTTGCAGCGACTGTGAGAAGAACAGTCCACTGTGGACAACACTTCACCTGAATGAGCTCATAGACCTGGGAAACCTTCTTAATGTGTCTAAAGTAAGTGACGTGCCACTCTTTTCATGAGGAGGAGTCTAAACTATTGAGTGTTTAATTGCACTTTTTCCATCTCTGCTGCACTCAGTACACAGGGCAGATCCAGGAGCAGTTCAACAACACACAGATCTCTCTGTCCATAGGCAATATTCTGAGTCCTGAATTAAAAAGCCAACTTGGCAACATCTCTACCAACTTCGTATATTTCAACACATCAGCTATCACACAGCAGGTGGGTTAAAAATCACATCTAGGATTACTTTCATTATTTATGTTCAACATGCAATAGTCAATTCTGTTTTTCTCTCTCAGATGAACAATGTCTATAGCATCAACCTGAATACAACAGCCAGTGAAATTATCATGTTTAGTGGTTCCCAAGTGAGTCTTTTTACCTTCTTCATTTCCCTGCTACACTTTGCCAACCACACCTATTTAATTTGTATAGTAATCAGTCGTTTGTCTGTTTTAGAACGACCCACAAATTAAAAGTGAACTTGTCAGCGAAGCCATGAAACTAATGCAGATCCAAGTCAACATTGAAACAACCATCTATCCACAAATAGTGAGTTCCAGTCATTTCTTCAAAGCGTCCTGTTCTGCTTCCAATTTATAAGCTATTTCTTTAAAATTGACAACTATTTTTGTTTTTCCACAAAGAATCAACTGAACGCATCCATCAGGAGCCTTCAGTTCACCATACAGAAAATCAATGTGGGTACCGGCTAATTCCTGGAGCTGTTAGGAACAGAGATCCTCCTCCTCTCTTTGATTCTCATTCTGTCCCCTCTGATGCTTTCAGGGAACAGTGGGGGAGGTGCTGAGCACCGCTGGAGCAGCACAAGACTTTCTCAACACAAATACAACACAGATCGTAAAGACCGTGAGTAGAGGCATGAGTCACATGAGGTGGAAGAAATGTGCTCCATGTGGTCTGTTAATGCCTGAGGTCAGGCAGTGATTTAGCGAAAAGGCAAACGAGGAGGAGCTGTGGATTACTCAGTGTGGGTGTGTAGGGGGAACAGTGGCTTCACATCCACAGGATATGAATTAACTATTTATAGGGGTATTTAGTTATGCTCTTAAAGTCAAGATTTAGTTGGTTTAAAGATATACAAAATAGATTTTATTTCTAAAAGTCATTTTATAACATTAAATTATTTGTTTAAAATTAAAAACGAGTAATAGAAGAAAATCTGTAACGTAGTATGATCATAAAATAATTATCTGGCATTTTTCTGTGTATATAAAAACCACCTGGAAAATGGAGATTAAAACCTCCACTGAGCCACTTTAATTTGTGTAAAAAAAAAAACATAAAAAAAGAAAAAACACTAACCTTTTCTAAACTGGTGGTCTTTTATTGGTAAAAACTGGGGATAAATGTCTAAAAACAAATCAAAGTAATTCCTGTTTTTATTTATTTGACAAATTGATTTTGCATGACAGACCATTTATTTCTGCTTTTTACTGTAACTGTCAATAAACAGAGGCCTACTGTTGCTGCAAATGTCACTGATTTATCTTTAATTTAAAAAGTTTTAGTCCATTTTTACTCTGTTTCAATACTGAAAAGCTTTGCAGCTCAGATCAGTTTGTAGAGGTCTATCAAACTTTTGTTTACATGTGAAGGTATTTGTTTCGTAAATATTAATTATTCTGAAAACTTTTTAAAATATATATTTTTAAAGTGTTTAGCTGTAATATAAAAAAAGCTCGTGCAGCAATCAGAAGGTCCCTCAGAGTGTAAATGTCATATTAATCATCTTTTTCTGTTTTGGTTTTCTGTTGATTTTAGGAATATGGAAGGTTTTTGGACTGTCAGTTGAGATACTTCACTACTTTTGCAGACTGGGCCAACTTCACGGTAAAGCCCGCTCCAATATCCATCCTGTTTTGAGGAAACATGTTTGCACATTGTTTGTAACGATGCACGTGTTCTTCCTCAGATCACGCAGCAGGTCGGGCGCTGTGGGCCGGTGGCTGGAGCTGTAGACTCTCTGGAGGTCATGCTCTGCTCTAACATAGTGGAGTCTCTGGTGAGGATCAGGCACCATTAACACATTTTATAAAATCTCTTTGTTTACTAACCTCCATTATCTTTTTATTTGGTAAAGAATGCGTTCTGGTTCAGTCTGGGCTGGTGCTTGATCTTCTTCATCCCCAGCATCATCTTCTCCATCAAACTAGCAAAGTACTACAGGAGGATGAAATACTCTGACTGCTACGATGAGTGAGTTGTAATATAAAGTGACATTTGTACTCGTGAATATGTTGCATAACAACTGCTGACGCACTCATTGTCTGTTTGCAGCAATCACATCCTCATGAACCACATCCCACGGGCTCAGATGAAAATCGTTTGAGAAGACGGCCAATATGTGTGTGCGTGTGTGTGTGTGTGTGTGTAAGGCAAAAAATGTTACATCACTTTTTAAAGTAAGAGCACATGTGGCACAGATGTGGTCTTGAAGATTGACCGAGTCCTTACAGTTCCAGTTTTCTCCATTAGGTGGAGCAGCACACTTAGCCTTAGCAACCTCAAGGGCTACAAAGGACATCTATAAGGATTTAAAGGCACTTTTCTGCATACATTTTATGTCAACTAAACTACTGTTACATGCATTACAGACATAATGTTAAGGTTTGTATTAATGCACATTCCTGTCAAAAATGCGCTGAGATTATTATGATTTAGCAACTTGATGCCAAAAGGAGATGCTCTTATTTTTGACCGAATTCTTACTTTTTACTTGCACTTTTTTTTTTATTATGAACCAGTTTCCTAAAACCTCTGACTCATATTTGTCTTACAAAGACTTAATAAAATTACAATTTTTCACTATATATTTTTACTTTTTAAAGAAAACCTGTCACTACAAGTACAACTCTGATGTTATTATGATTACATGCTGATTGTTTTTCTACTACTTTGTCCCACAGAGTAGATTGTGTTGTTTTGTTACGCAGCACTTTACCTGGTCTGTTTCTTTAATGTGAAAATAAAAGGTCTGGGACATTTCTGTCAGCTGTTACCCAGACTGTGAATAAAGAAAAAACATCTACGGTTCAATAAGTCTCTCTGTTCTTGACTGAAAACAAAAGCAGCTTGAATTAATGTTGAAATCAAATCAGATCAAAACAGCAAAAATGAAACAAACTTGTTTTATATCAACTCCAAAAATGCAAGTAAAAATAGAATAAATGCTTAAAAACGTGCTTTTGAGAACAGAAAACATGAAGAATGAAGTTAATTTAGGATGTGCTGTTAGGGTTTACCTCGAGGAATGATTCCAGAACTTTACAGTAAGAGAGAAATGTGTATAATCTTATAAAAGACAATGTAATTTTTTATGCAGCTTGTTTTTTCCCACCTAAATTTGTTTTTATTTTTCAGAATGAACAATTTTAATCATAAAACATGAAATTCTGATGAACAAAAACTAAAAAAAGGGGAAAAAAAAACCAAGCTATAAAAATGTTTTCACAGGGTTCTATACTGGCGTAAGAATTTCATTTTTTTT
This sequence comes from Callopanchax toddi, assembly GCA_006937965.1. NCBI lineage: Eukaryota > Metazoa > Chordata > Actinopteri > Cyprinodontiformes > Nothobranchiidae > Callopanchax > Callopanchax toddi. The sequence continues at coordinate 715,001 of SSNR01000024.1, forward strand.
ATTTCAAAGCCCTAATTTTGTTTACTCCCAACAAAAAAATTATTTTAATGTCTGAAACAAATCTAGATGCGTGAAAAGATCGGCTCCATGAAACAACAAAGCAACAGTTTTTGCATATTGTTATTTCTAATAAGGGCTGTTGTTTGTTTCCAACAATACATTCATCATCTGTTTCTAAACTAGTTTGCATAAATAATCTTCTGCTAATCAACATGCAAATCAAGTAAAAACATTTAGAGGAAAAGCCAAATGTAATTTGGAAGCAGTGATCCATGGAGGGAAAACAATTCAGCAGCTGAATAATAATTCTCAAATCTGTTAACTGGGTTTACCTAAAGGGTTTTGAACCCCCTGAGCTTTGCTGCACATTATGATGGAAATGCACTTTAATGCGGTCTTCTTCTCTCTTGGTGCATTAATTTGTGCTGCTCTGCAGGATTGTCCAGCGGCTCAAAGACGAACAGAGGACGAAGGAGCAGAGAGCTTGTTTAGATGCATCATTGTTCACAGGCTGCCAGCTATAATTAGAGCGAGTGAATCGATGGCATTACAGCACCAGCCTGACCTGAGATCTTGTAACAGGAGACTGGATGCAGGGAAAATCAATATGAAGGGAAAAAACCCCCCAAATCAAACGAAAGAGAGAAAGAAGATATCAGGCTGGGTTTGATTACATCCACTTTGTTTAGTTAAAACTCCTCCCTCTGCGCCTTTCAACCTCTGCTGCTGTGATTACATCTTTACATCCTCATGAGGAAGGTAGAAATTAGCTGTGAGAGCTAAAAACACACACACCCAGTAACCTGTATCCACTATTTAGTTAGGTACACAGCTCAGAGTAGGACAGCTATATAAAGAGCATGTGTCATTTCAGCTGTTTTATGTGTGATTTATCAAACACACCAGAAATACCTCAGGTAACAGAAGCAAGAATTTAGAGAGTAAACAACCATGATATCTTTATCAGGGATGTGCAAATTCAGCCTTCAAAGAACAAGGTCAAAGTTCAGACCACAGATATTCAGTTAAAGTTAGCACCCTCATTTATGTGCTAACAAAAAATCTGGTAAGAATTTGTTGACGCAGCAATCAGAATATATATGTGATGTCCTATTTGCACATTTATTCCTTCTCAGTTTAAAAACATTTGCTTCTGCTATTCTTTGTTCTCATTTTTGCATCCTATTCACACATTTCCCTGTTTTTGTCAGAAGCAAAGAGGATTTAAATATGTGACAGGACAGAGGTCAGTTAAGGCCACGTTTTAAATTGCTGTGACTTTCAAAAAACTAAAAGGTCTCTGAAAAAATAGATAGTGTGGACTGGTGTACTGTCAAATGACTCATTTTTATGCAAAATGAAGGTTTTTAACAGTGCAATAAAATAAAGGCTTGAAAATAAAGCTTTTCAAAACAACATAAAATGCAACTGAAAACTAAACCATTCACCAAAAAAACCATCATGTTGCACATTTAACACACTGTATTACACTACACAAATACAGGACACTAACATGCTTTTTTTCATAGTTTCTTTTAATGGCGTACATTTGCTCATAAATTATGCACTGGCAAAAGTAAACAAAGTTACAACATGGAAGTAAAGGTGAACTTCCCATTTACTGCAACAAAGTTTAAGGCAAATTAATGTTTTAACATTCAAACAGCTCTAAAGTCCCACTGGGTGTCCTGTAAGGGGAAGTCCGGGAGTTCCCAGTGAATTTCAGTACACTGTGAAAGTGAACTGATCTGAAATCAGCTGAGCAGGTTCGGTCACACTTGTTTAGAGGAGACATCGGAATGACACAGACTCAAGTAAGGAAATCAGATGGTTTCTTGTTGAAATTGGAAAATCCAATTAAAAGACTTTGAAGAATAAAAGAGCAGTTTCACACATTTAAGAGTTTGTTCCATAAAACACGGTAGTCAAGATCCTCTGCTACACCTCGGGTTCTCGAGCAGCAACGTGAGCGATGCTGAGGAGAAGCAGCAGAAATGTGGCACAACCCTGCCAATGAAAAGCACCACTGTGAAAGGCACTAGCTGTTTTTGGAGACTGATTGTCACCTAGCACAAAAAAAGACATCTGATGACTTCTTAAACTCACCCACGCAGGGCTCTGATAGTCATTATCATAGTAGTCTTAACCAGATCTCCACAAAATATACACATTTAAGTAAAAAACAAAACAAAACTCAACTTAAACATAACAGGCACTTGTAGCTTTGTTCACTGCAGTTAAATCAGAAACTCTTAATTTGAAGAAATGCATCAAAAGCGGGGCTGTAACAATACTGACTGGTGAGATAAGAAGTGCAAAGGTAAGAATAGAGAAAGCCTGTGATCTCTAACAGCATTAAAGTCCAAAAGGAGAGGGGGCTGAATGTAACTTTAGACGAGCAGCAGGGTGCTTGTGTTGCTCATAATCCATCCCACACAGACTTGAATCCCAATAAGATTAACATTAAAATTGAATTAGAAGTCCGATGTGAATCACTTTTACTGGGAATTTAGTCAGGAATGTCCTGTGAGCTGGGCTGAGAGGACAAGATGGAGTCTGCAGAGGAAAATGGATGACAGAGGTGGAAACATGGGAGCGTAGCAGCAGGGGCATGAGGCCTGTTGTGGGTTTAGTTTACAGATTTTAAATAGTTAAACCGAGCCAACAAATACTGGGTTAAATATTAATATAATGTGGTTAATGTGAAACTAAAAGTCAGTAAATGAACCCTGACCCCACTCCTCTTCCCAAAACACAACTCACTCAAACAAAAACAAAGGCCAGTTTATCTGATTTCTCTCAGTAATTACATTCGGTGTGAAAGCATATCAGAAAGTGGCTATAATGATAAGACATCTAATTATAATTTGTCCTTTACCCAGTAGTTTGTTTTACTTTTTAAAAGTTACTCAGTGCAAGAACATACTAATCCACATGCATTTAAGAGATAAAGTTCTGAATGGGTCTAAATGTCTTATACTGTTTTAACAGTATATTGAAAATACTGATATTTTCTTTTATTCTTCCAGGGGGCTACATTTGCTAACGCAATAACGTTCCAGTTCACAGAGGGATAAATAGTATAGAGATAAATAACACTGGAGATACAATATAAACACAACAGGATTTAAAATTCTCCTACCATATATACACTGGTGGGATCAGTAGTCATTAAGGAGCGTCTAGTAGTCATATTTCAACAGAATCTGTTCAAAAACACAATCAAGTCAGTTAATTATTATACTGACATAACTCACTTGTATTTTCAGTTTGAATAAGGTTGTTGACACACATTCTGTATAGATCGTATGAGGAATGTGCTGTGAAACAAGTTTTGTTTAGTTTGTTTGCTTTTATGTAGCTGGGTCAGCAGGAAGTGCAACACTGGACCTCTGAGTCGACGTGGAAGAGTGCAGCTCAGACGTTTCAGCATGAAGAGCCGGAGGGCTGATGTGGCTGCACAGAGCGGAGTCTGGGCTGGGATCTGTGATGCAGCTTGCCTGGTCAGTGGGCTGGCGGGGAAGAGTCGGAGGGGGGTACAGCGGTGACTGGAGGATGTCGACATAACGCTGGCTGGGCTTGGTCTCCCTCTGAAGCACTTTTCTCAGCAGGGGCTTCAAAAGGCCTATGGTCAAATGGCTGCTGTGTGGGTCTGCAAAAGGAGCAGGGGAGGAGGAGGTCGCATGGGACGTGAAAAATGTAGAGGAGTGAGAGGGAGTGCTAGGGGAGGGGAGGTTTTTCAGAACCAAGTTAAGGATGGTGGTGACAGTGAATTCTTCAGGGCACAACGCCCACAGCAGGTCGAGGTAGGGGTCCAGATCCCTGTGATGAACCACCTCATAGAGCAGAGTGGTAAAAATCTCCTTGTTGAGCAGCGGGCTCTGTTTGCAGAACTGCTGGGCCACCTGAGTGACCCGCTCCCACTGCTGCTTGCTCATGAGGATCCTCAGTGCCTGCAGGATGGCGTTGGGCCGCCCACTGACCAGCAGCAGCTCCACCTCCAAGTCCTGATGCTGGTCTTGGTTTGCATTGGACAAGACACATAAAGCTCGTTTGTAGAGGGGAATGTTGTTCTCTCCACCCTCCCCTCCTCTCCCACTAGAAAAACTCCAGGAGGAGGAAGCGAGACTCAAACCTAAACCTGCTGAGCCCTGCTGCTGCTGAGCAAGCTCGAGGAACTTTGGCAACCATGTGGGCTCAAAGTGAAGGACTGATTGACACAGAAGTTCAAACACAGGCAGGACAGCTGGGGAGGTGGAAGTTTTCCAGCTGTGGTCATTTTTAAGGCTGTGCTTGTGTTTTGGCTGCCCGTTTGTGAATGAAAGGGAAGCTGTGGGGCTGGAGTTTGTTGTGTGACTGAGGACAGTTTTCCACACATCTGGGAGCGCCCTGCTGGACAGAGAACCCTCCCTGTTGTAGTGCAGCTGTAGCGCTGCCTGTGCAGCTCTCCATGCCTGGCAGGGGAATATGCTGAAGATAGAGTTTAGGTACAGCAGAGCTTCTTTATCCAACTCCGAGGACGACAGCAGCCTCACTACTTCCTTCTCCACCAGATTCTCACACACAGCCTCCACCTCTTCAGCAGTTCCCCTCACTAAACTCCCCTTCAGCTCCTCCAGTGACACCAGAGCCCTGAGCTCACCCTCCAGAGAAACCATTAGCTTGTCTTGTCGTGCAATAAATTCACCTCCATTCTGCAGCAGTTCTGCACCCTTCTTCCTTAAACCTGTGCTGAGGTAGCATCTGAGGATGGAGGCTAAAGAGATGGGAGCCTGGAATCTTCCTCCTTGTTTTAGTGTGTCCACAGTGAGCTGGGTGCTGCTCAGACTCCTCTGCTGGTAGTATTTACAGGCCTCCTCAAAGACAGCTTCCACAAGAAGGGCTCCAGAATGAACGGTCTCAACTGGTTTCATCTTAAAGTTGCAGCCTGTGGTGTCCACTTTCTTGTCCACAACAACTAAAAGTCCAGTGTCAGAAAGCAGATGTGGTGTTTGTCTTTTAGTCTGGTTTGCATATAATAATCCTTCTCTGTTCAATACAATCTTTTCCAGCTCTCTTCCACAGCTTAACTCTATTAGATGCAGGTTTTGTCCTATTGCTAGTGCAATAATCTTCTTGTACATACATAAGCTGGTATGAGTGCCATATTTTGCCAAACAGTTGTCTGGCAGTTTGTAAACCTGTCTCAGTGTCCCATCTTTCTGCAGGAAACACAACCAGCCAGTGCTGAGGAGGAGCAGCAGGCCTCCACAGCCTGTAGGAGAAATGTTGTAGAGCTCAGGTGGCTCAAGAGCTGAAAAATATCCTAAACAATCAGTTATCAGTTTCTTGAAGTCGGATTCTTTGGCTGAAACTTTTTTTATGGGAGTATTTTTGCATGTAGCACTGACAGTGAATGAATCATGGTGAGGTGACCATGTGAGGAAAAACTTTGAGATGCTCCACTGTGGCTTCACTTTGATTTCAGGAAGAAGATGAACATAATCACCTGAGCTAATCACTGTGAATTTGGGATTGTTATGGAGGGTGATTTTCACTCCTCCCAAACTGATAGCTCCTTCCTCAATCTCAAACTCACGTCTGCAAACACAGTACCTCAACTTATTCCTTGTGGAGCTGAGGGTAGGAGAGCTTTCTGAAGGTGGTCGCTCCTCACACCAGATGATAAAATTGGAGCAAACACAGACGGACACAACTCTGGCACTGGGGCTGTTGCACAAATCTGACGTCTTCAGGAGACGCCAGCCAGCCTTGCACTCCTGGAAGATCCAAAACTCAGCCTTTCCACTCTCATAAACCACTGCGACAGCTGCTGTGCCTCTGCTGCTGTTATAATGATCCAAGTAGCAAACATCCACCACGGGAGCAGTTCGTGTAAGTTCCAGCTTCTTGTGGTTCAGAGCCGACTGGGGTCTTTCATACTTGTCAAAAGTCATGAGACCAACCTTAGGCTTGCGGGGGATGATATGGATGTGACGTCCATCTGGGCTCAAACGAACATCTGACAGACTGTTTGTGTCTTTAGACTGAGTAAGTAAGTCCGTCAGCTCTTGACTTCCAGTGTAGTCCCCAAAATTTGACAGTTCTTCCAACTCAAACCGCGACATGTTCGCTGTCTTGACTGAGAAACTACGCAATTACTTTGCCACAACGTATTAAACTAGCCCGCTAGCTTGTGTGGTTCATAAATCTGACCTCGGTGCTCCAGCGAGGCTAACTGAGCGGAGTAAGGTCCTGTGGAAGTATTCATCCCGTAATGGTTTGTGCGGAGGGATATATCAATCGACAGCAATCGACTCTGCTAGCTCCATGCTAGTAAAACAAAAACGGAGCTAAACTATTAGCCGACAGTGAGAGCTCGAAAGTTTTAGGACCAAAAGAAAGGCACTTTAGCCATTCCGATGCTCTGCTAGCGTTCCTCTAACGTCACGAGATTGTTAATTTCCGGATACCGAGAATGTTTTGCATACGAGGAGGAGTTTACCGCTGACGTAGACGCTATAAACATTGACATGTATAATGAGTAGACTTGTAGGGCAAGCCGTTTTAACATTTAATCAACAATCGGACCGCTCTGTAATTTCTATTTATATAGCAATAATTTAGTTTATCCTAGTACTAATTGTATTCTAACTAGTCAAAATTCGAAATGAAGATATCAACAGCAATGTTGTTACTAGTATAAACTATATTTAAGGATATCCATAAAATGCACTAGTAGGAATTAAGTATGAGATGTCTCAAAATTCTTAAAAACATAAGGTGGCCGTTTTAACATTTATTAAAGAGAGAAGGCTTCACAGCAACAGATTAATCCGTGCTTTGCAGTGAGCATTTTAAGTCTGATGATTTTGATAGAACCGGTCAGATTAGAGTTATTCCATCAATCTTCAATTTTCCAGTTCACCTCCAAAGAGTAAGTGTATCCTAAGGTTATCACAATTTATAAATGCAAATATCCTGTAAATATCCTATTATCAATCACAGGGCAGCGTGAGCTACTTAGCCCTGCATAACCTGTCTTGATGTAACATTTCATTATAGAGATCATTTCTGGGTGGTGCTTCCTGCAGAGGTTTCTAAGCTCACCGGGGGTCCCAGACCTTAACTGGGAACCACAGGTTTATGGTAAAAACAATATATTATTTTAAAATATTATGCTTCTTCATTTTAGCCACAAAAGAGCAGGACTACAGCTAGCTACTTCCAGAAGATCTGAGGAGAGGATGTCCGTGGCTTCTGTGGAAATTAATTACAATAGCACTAACCATCACACACAAAAAGTGAAACATAGGACAGGTGGAGTAGGAGGAAGCTAATACTTTTAAAATCCTACCCCCTCTGACTCATCTAGTATACACAATACAGTTTTGTCTAATGTGCAAAATCAAAGATAAACAAAACTGATAAAAAATAAAGTAGACTAAAATAAAAATTATATAAAAACAAACAAAATACAAAATAGTAGTAATAAAATAAAACTGTCCATGTTTACATTTTTAACAATTTGCTCTCCATGTCTACATATTTCAACTGACACGTCATCCAGCGATATTCCAATAGGTCTTCACTGTCTATGATTCTGACATGAATCAGGATCTTCTTCTCATCCTGTTCTTCTGCTGTTTGTTGCTTTGACTGTGTTCTGGTGTGTTTCTAATGCATGTGTTCGATTTGTTCTCTGAAGGCATTTATATTTCGTTGTTGAGGGTAAGTAATAAGCTGAAGTTTTGCATGTATTTTTTACTCGTCATGAACATAAAAGGGTTTAGTATGATACTCATCTGAGTAAAAGAATCAAGTCTTCAATTATTAAACTACAAACAGGTTTTATTCAAACTAAGATCATATTTTCTACAGTTACAAGCAGTAAACATTTAGGCTTTGTGCAACCAACACATTTCTCTCAGTTTGAGTCATTTCTGTCATTTGTTCTGTGCATTTGTATAAATGTTCAACACTGAGGACATTACAGTGACCGTTGTTTTGTTTTGTTTTTAGGAAACTCTAAATCCTCATCAGCACTTTCCAGACCAGAGCAGACTGATGACCAGAGCCCTGCCTCTCCTAGTCCAGGTTCATATAGACACATGCATATACGCTGGCTTTATTTGAACAACATGTCTCTCTCTGATCAGTCTTGTCCATTTGTCCAGGTCTGTTCAGTGAAGTCCCTTCTGCAAGTTCCTCCAGAGCTGCTTGCATTCAAGGTAAAAACGAACAAGAAGACGCCATAAAGCAGGAAATAGTCTGCAGTCAGTGGAATTCTTTACATTGTGAAATTTAAAACTACATTTTGTGTATTTTTATCCATTTTTCATCTGGAGGATTCGGCGAGTCCACATCCTCAGAGGCTGCTTGAGTCACTGGAGAAGGACTTCTCTACAGACGTGGTGGGACGGTCCAGCTAAACCATGTCCAAGGAGATGAGACAGCTGTACCATTATGGATGTGATGTGAGGCACTTCTCAGCAGGAGGGCTCCCATTTCCACCAGTCAACATGGGTCACAGGAACTCAGGTCTCCACAGAAGCTTTCCAGGCACAGGGATGGGGGCTGCTCCATGGAATTTCCGGCACCTTGTGGACCTGAAGCAACCTGACGTGCTCTAATCAGGGTGTTGAACTAAGTCTGAGGGACTGACAGGTCAAGACAAGTATCCTGTCCAAACAGGAGAAAGGTTTGGACTGCAATATGTTGAGCCCGGATGTCATCCTGTCCCTCTGGACTGGGACAAACCCAGAAAATCCCTCCAGAGCCTTTCTCCTCAGTGACCTGTTGACTCACCCTCCTGAGGAGGTGAGGGAGGAGCACTTTGCTCTGGTGAGTGAATATGATATAAATATTAGAACTCATTCAACTCAGTAGTGCAAGAATTGAACAGTGGTTCCTCCAGTCAGTCCTCCCAGCATCAAACCTCAGGAGAGGTCCTTCTGATAAAAGTACAAATTCAACAAATGGTAAAGGACATTCAGACTGTGATTCTGATGAGAAAGCTCTGTGTAACAGGACCTGGAGTTTGTACAGAGCAAGCAAGACCAGTGGTGGTCTAGTCCAGGACCAGGACGGACCCACCCACAGCTGGCTGCCCTGGCTCACTAAGTATCTGATTAGCTCTGCCACTTCTGTCCCATGTAAAAGACTCTTCTCACTGAGAGAGCTGCCTCCAGCTCTGAGCAGGTCAACAGGCTAGTTGGTCTCAGTATCTGGCAGAAACAGGGAGAATACATGAGCATGGGAGGTGTTTTGAGTCCAAAGGCTTTGTTTTTTCTTTTTCTTTTCTTCACTAAAATGATCAAAGTGTTTTAGCCAGAGATTCTGTTTAAGCTAAGGTTTCTCTGAGTTTAAAGATCAATCTGATGTTTCTGCCATATTATTTTTGAAAGAGAAATAAGTGCACTTTATGTTGAATCTCTTATTTTTGTTATTTTAAAGACAAGAGCGTTCTGAAAATGTCCATCAAACTATTCTGTACTTTCAGGTCGATCCACTTTTAACCAGAGCTACTTTATATTGAAATGCAGTTTAAATATTTTATTTTCAGAAATTACAAGTGTTTACAATATTAATGTCTGGGACTATTAATTGATTATGTCTTCCACTGAAATTATTTTAAATGATGAAAAAAGTTTCTTTTGGGGCCAATTTCCTTGCACTATTAAAATGTGATTATTGAATAAAGTCATTATAAAACCTCAGATTAATTTTATGAATTTGTTAATTGAGTTCCACCCTATATATAAATATTTGTAAATTGTTGATTAAGTTCTTATATCATTCAGATTCCAGATGATCAGAATTTGATTGACACTGCGTTTTGGTTGGTTATTTGAGAAGGGTTTTGAAAAGTATGAATGAAACCAAAGTATATGGGTACACGACATGTCTATGGCTATAAATATTTAATGCAGACAACTTCTTTTGAAATTGTATGGCAGTCTGTACACTAACAGCAAAGTCCATCACTGCCACCTACTGGACAGAAGTACGAACAGGTCATATACATCATTGTTTTTTATTTTTAAAGACTAACCTGTCATTTTTTATAAGGCATCTCAAAGACAATTTTCATTTTTTAAATTTGTAAGATGATTAAATTCGTCTTTAATATGTGTCCTTTCTTTCTTATTAGCTGTAGTTTTCAAAGGACATTGTCAATTTGCTATATGCACAGAACATACTGGAGAATCAAAATACTGTTTCTCTCTCACCTACCTTGGTAATTAACCCTCGGAGGTCCCTTTAATAAATGCCACACGAAGGTCCCTAATGCATAAAAAATGTGCCAACAAAACTTCATATAGAAATATAATTATAATATTGCAAAAGTGTTAACATTTTTACATAAATTTCATCCTTGGCTTCAGTGCTCACAAGATAAAATACAATATTTGTGTTTTTTTTAGATTTAACCCCTTTAATGCCAGGTTATATAAAAAAATCTGCACTGAGAAAAAAAACAAAAAAACTGTAAAAATGAAATCTTTTTTGTGCTTTATGTCCAGAGGACTGGTTTTTGGGGTGAATTATCAGGGCTCTGGAGTGTCACAAATGAGCATATAAACATTTTTTGTTTACCTTATATTTTTTATTTAGCATCAGATTTTCAGAAAAAGTCACATTTTGGTCCCTAATGGATAAAATTTGCGCAAACAAAACTTGATATAGAAATATAATTATAATATTACAAAAGTGTTAACATTTTTACATGAATTTCATCCTTGGCTTCAGTGCTCACATGATAAAATACAATATTTGTGTTTTTTTTAGATTTAACCCATTTAATGCCAGGTTATATAAAAACTCTGCACTGAGAAAAAAAACAAAAAATGAAATCTTTTTTTGTGCTTTATGTCCAGAGGACTGGTTTTAGGGGTGAATTATCAGGGCTCTGGAGTGTCACAAATGAGCATATAAACATTTTTTGTTTACCTTATATTTTTT
>SSNR01000024.1:725954-736154 GCA_006937965.1 Callopanchax toddi
TTTTTAAAGACTAACCTGTCATTTTTTATAAGGCATCTCAAAGACAATTTTCATTTTTTAAATTTGTAAGATGATTAAATTCGTCTTTAATATGTGTCCTTTCTTTCTTATTAGCTGTAGTTTTCAAAGGACATTGTCAATTTGCTATATGCACAGAACATACTGGAGAATCAAAATACTGTTTCTCTCTCACCTACCTTGGTAATTAAAGGAAGAACAGAAATTTTTGTGATAAGAATAAAAATAACAGTGTTAAAAAGCAAATAAAAATATATAGACGCAGTACAGCTAAGGTAGTGTTCTTTACACTTCGTAAAAACACATTTGACAAATTCTGGTTGTGATGCCAGAATGCATTTTTTCCCAATAATAAAAGGCTAGTAATAATTAATTCCTCTTTCTATTTTCTTCAACTTTTCGCTCAACCCCAACATATTTTACAGTTTTTCTCAATTGCTTACACACATTTTCTGGTACTTGAGACACAATGACCACAACATGTAACTCATTCCCCAACTCCCTGAACCAGTTCTGCTAAACTACAAGCTAAATTCCTGCTTTACACTCAAATTTCATTTCTAAAACACACTTTTTTCAACACACAACACACAATTCTCTGCTTTTGGCACACTTTTCATGCAGAAAATATCTTGTTTTCACAAGGAACACACTGCCATTCAAATATGCACACTGACTCATCACAAGGGCAAACACCTGTCACATAGTTTTACACTCAGCAAATCAGAGCTTTAGCATAAAAGGTCAACAGGTGAGTTCTTCTGATTTGGAGCAATGGATGAAATCATTGGAAATAGAGGCAGAGCAGAGTGAGAGGAAGAGTAAGAGGATGAGGAAGTCCAAGGACCGTAATCTCTGAGATCCGAGTGACTTTAGTTGACAGTGAGGTCAACCATGGTCTAACAATGAGGGAGGCTGGGTAAATCTGAGCAGGTTCACTGTAGTATCCATCATCAGGACTTTCCAAAATGAGGATAGGTAAGAAATCTTCTCTCACTAGAAACTTGCAGTACTGCATATCAATACAGTACTCAGTGAGTACAGTAGTACTGAATTGCCTGTGGACTGTTTTGTAGGACAGTAAAATACTGTAAAGCATGTTTCAAGTATTTAGCAAATGTATACATACTTTGTATTCACAGTATTTTACTATTTGTTTGTCAGAACTGACAGATGACTACAGTAACACGAGGTGGTCGGGAACGTGTTCTGTCTCCTGAACAGGAAATCATCAACATGCTAGAAAACAACGCCACAGAAAACCACAACAGAAGAGAGGACACAGCATAGTTTTTTTACTGTAAGTGTATACAGTCATTCCTTCTGTTGTTTTGTATGTACTGAATGTGCAACTTTTGAGTGTATAAGGCCATTTTGCAATATATTGTGTATTCAGTTGAAGGGGGTAGGTCATAAGATTTTTCTTCTTCCTCCACCTTTTTCACTCAAATGATTTATATTTTGATTTGACATTTGTGTACTAAATTTTGTTGAGTGAAATAAACTTATTGAATTGTGTTGGTTGGGAATGGGATATACATTGTGTACAATGTTTTTGCGGGAAAATAAAATTACTGTAAATGTTACCGTGTATTTCTGTGTTTTCAGTGTAAAAACATTATTCTCAAATATTTTACACAATAACGTTATATGTACCTATATACTGACTGTAGGAAGTGTAACACTGAACCAAAAGTCATTCTGATGAACGGTGAAGAAGTGTTTTCCATTCATCACACTATGATGATCACAGTGTTTTACACTGAGACCATCAGTGTTCAGCTGGTTCTTATGAATGTTTATTTGTTTGACCGTTTGTGTGACTTTTGACAACAAAAACACATTTTGAGGAGAAATCACATTGTTTTGAATGTGAAGTTTAGTTTTGCAGGACCATTGAGGGATTTTGCCAATTGTATGTGTTATTTTGGATTTGTGTGTAGAGTTCTGAGAACAAGAGGCATGATTTCAGAAAATGCGTGTAAGCAGTTGAGAAAAACTGTAAGTAAGTGATGAATGTCTTTCTGTGTTGTATAAATCCCAATAAGTTTGCCATAATTCAGAGATATGATGGCTAATAATTGATTTGTCCTCTAACTTACTTTACAGCAGTTTGATTGTTTGAGTCTGCAGTGGCTGTTTAGCTATGTCAGCATCTTATTTCTTCATAACTTCCACGTGTGCAGGGATTCCAAACAAAGAAAAAGGAAAAAAGTCCAGTTTATCCTTTTGTAAGTTTGTACAATACAATGTTAGACTGTTTTTTAAATTTTTTTTTTAACAAATTTGAAATAAAAATAATGGAATCTTGGGCCAAATTACTGCCAGTAATTCTGCTGTACAAAATGATACATTCTCTGTATTTTTTTCTTTCTTGTTTGCTATTTTAAGTGCTTCTTGTTGAGGGTCTTTTGAACCACCAGAGAATATAAAAAAATATTTTTACAGCTNCCCACCCACCCCCACAACCACTCAGAAACAGAGACACATGTGTCCTCTGAATATTTGTGAAGTGCTGTGAGTAATAAATGTATGTACTCGTGCACAATCACAAAAACAAAACACATATGAAATCTGTGTTTTCAACTTTGCCCTGAAAACTGCCTTTGAATATTGACTGATTTTTGGATGGAAAACTTTAGAATCATATGTGATCAAATATTTGAAACCACACAGCCACACTAGTGTATGACATCTCTGAAAAACACTCAAACCATTTTTGTTCAAAATATGTATTGCATTGAGAACCCAGGGCCACAAAATCTGAATAATGTAAAACGATTTAAGTTCCTGTTGAATCACCGCACTGGCATTTATAGAGAAATGACGCCTTCTAGTGGAAAACAGTAAAAACTACAATTTACCTTTGTGATGACTGGGAAAACACAGGCAAAGTAAAAAATATATATATTTATGGTGATATTTTGGCTTGTTAGAAAAATGTCATTTGAATGAGAATCAATGGGGCAAAATTTGCACCAAGGAGCCTGGATGTTACTATCTTATTTGTGCAGTGTTTTAAAAGGAGTAAGAGAAAATTTTCTTTTATTTTGGGAAACTTGCCCAGAAATGCATATCTTACAAAAAAATCAGAAGAATTGCATTAGCACAGCAAAAGTTATTCAAAAAATACAGCCGCCTGCGCAAAAAAAGCTCCCAGGGACCTCCAAGGGTTAAAGGAAGAACAGAAATTTTTGTGATAAGAATAAAAATAACAGTGTTAAAAAGCAAATAAAAATATATAGACGCAGTACAGCTAAGGTAGTGTTCTTTACACTTCATAAAAACACATTTGACAAATTCTGGTTGTGATGCCAGAATGCATTTTTTCCCAATAATAAAAGGCTAGTAATAATTAATTCCTCTTTCTATTTTCTTCAACTTTTCGCTCAACCCCAACATATTTTACAGTTTTTCTCAATTGCTTACACACATTTTCTGGTACTTGAGACACAATGACCACAACATGTAACTCATTCCCCAACTCCCTGAACCAGTTCTGCTAAACTACAAGCTAAATTCCTGCTTTACACTCAAATTTCATTTCTAAAACACACTTTTTTCAACACACAACACACAATTCTCTGCTTTTGGCACACTTTTCATGCAGAAAATATCTTGTTTTCACAAGGAACACACTGCCATTCAAATATGCACACTGACTCATCACAAGGGCAAACACCTGTCACATAGTTTTACACTCAGCAAATCAGAGCTTTAGCATAAAAGGTCAACAGGTGAGTTCTTCTGATTTGGAGCAATGGATGAAATCATTGGAAATAGAGGCAGAGCAGAGTGAGAGGAAGAGTAAGAGGATGAGGAAGTCCAAGGACCGTAATCTCTGAGATCCGAGTGACTTTAGTTGACAGTGAGGTCAACCATGGTCTAACAATGAGGGAGGCTGGGTAAATCTGAGCAGGTTCACTGTAGTATCCATCATCAGGACTTTCCAAAATGAGGATAGGTAAGAAATCTTCTCTCACTAGAAACTTGCAGTACTGCATATCAATACAGTACTCAGTGAGTACAGTAGTACTGAATTGCCTGTGGACTGTTTTGTAGGACAGTAAAATACTGTAAAGCATGTTTCAAGTATTTAGCAAATGTATACATACTTTGTATTCACAGTATTTTACTATTTGTTTGTCAGAACTGACAGATGACTACAGTAACACGAGGTGGTCGGGAACGTGTTCTGTCTCCTGAACAGGAAATCATCAACATGCTAGAAAACAACGCCACAGAAAACCACAACAGAAGAGAGGACACAGCATAGTTTTTTTACTGTAAGTGTATACAGTCATTCCTTCTGTTGTTTTGTATGTACTGAATGTGCAACTTTTGAGTGTATAAGGCCATTTTGCAATATATTGTGTATTCAGTTGAAGGGGGTAGGTCATAAGATTTTTCTTCTTCCTCCACCTTTTTCACTCAAATGATTTATATTTTGATTTGACATTTGTGTACTAAATTTTGTTGAGTGAAATAAACTTATTGAATTGTGTTGGTTGGGAATGGGATATACATTGTGTACAATGTTTTTGCGGGAAAATAAAATTACTGTAAATGTTACCGTGTATTTCTGTGTTTTCAGTGTAAAAACATTATTCTCAAATATTTTACACAATAACGTTATATGTACCTATATACTGACTGTAGGAAGTGTAACACTGAACCAAAAGTCATTCTGATGAACGGTGAAGAAGTGTTTTCCATTCATCACACTATGATGATCACAGTGTTTTACACTGAGACCATCAGTGTTCAGCTGGTTCTTATGAATGTTTATTTGTTTGACCGTTTGTGTGACTTTTGACAACAAAAACACATTTTGAGGAGAAATCACATTGTTTTGAATGTGAAGTTTAGTTTTGCAGGACCATTGAGGGATTTTGCCAATTGTATGTGTTATTTTGGATTTGTGTGTAGAGTTCTGAGAACAAGAGGCATGATTTCAGAAAATGCGTGTAAGCAGTTGAGAAAAACTGTAAGTAAGTGATGAATGTCTTTCTGTGTTGTATAAATCCCAATAAGTTTGCCATAATTCAGAGATATGATGGCTAATAATTGATTTGTCCTCTAACTTACTTTACAGCAGTTTGATTGTTTGAGTCTGCAGTGGCTGTTTAGCTATGTCAGCATCTTATTTCTTCATAACTTCCACGTGTGCAGGGATTCCAAACAAAGAAAAAGGAAAAAAGTCCAGTTTATCCTTTTGTAAGTTTGTACAATACAATGTTAGACTGTTTTTTAAATTTTTTTTTTAACAAATTTGAAATAAAAATAATGGAATCTTGGGCCAAATTACTGCCAGTAATTCTGCTGTACAAAATGATACATTCTCTGTATTTTTTTCTTTCTTGTTTGCTATTTTAAGTGCTTCTTGTTGAGGGTCTTTTGAACCACCAGAGAATATAAAAAAATATTTTTACAGCTACATCATGTTGTGTAACTATGGAAAGCAGCTTTAACTCCACAGGTCAGGTGGAAAGAAAATATCTTAACTGGCAACAAAAATCCAGAATCTGTTTCAGTATTTTTTTCTTTGCTATTTTTATTCTTTGGCTGGAGATTTCCACATTTTGGCAAGAAGCTATGAAAAGCAGCTGGTCAGTAAAATCCTCATCCGGGCCAAGACAAACCTGAGAAACAGACTCTTAAATTAGCATCTGAGATAAGAATCATTCTGCTTCACGCCGCAGATGTGGACTTGTGAGGATTAGAAAGTGCTGTTCTTGATTATCATTAAAAAACAACAACTACAAAAAATTGGGCATGAATGTCATTAACCAACAGACACAGCTCACAGGTCAAGACAGTTTTTTTAAAACAAAACATTTATTAAATGTGGAGAAAATGCTCAGCAGTGACTCATAAGCATATTTCTGTTATGAAAGCCACATATATATTTTTTAGGTACTTTGACAAACCTTTCTGGCAACTTTATTCTCATCCCACACTGTGAAAATAAAATGTTGTTTTTGAAATACATGTTTAGATTCTTAAATTATGATCAAAAGAAAAAAAAGAAAGCTGCAGCAGAAAACATTTTCTTTAATAAGTCTAATTTTCTCCTGGGGATATTCAAACAAATCTGAGAAAGTGATAATTAGGTTGTCTATCCTTTTTAGAGACAACATTAGAATGGTTTATCTTTACTTGAAAACAATACTCCTCAGTGAGATCTGACTGATCTTATCACTGCTGTGATCAAATCAGGACATCATGAAGCTAAAAAATAAAACCACTTTTCTTAGATTAAATTAAAAGGATTAGTTTGTGTTTTTCTTCACACACAGTGAAAGATTCTCAGACATGATTCTTTTTGTTGATTCAGGAGATTTGAGATTGCCTCATTAGGAGTCTGGATCAAACACTTTCCTGCCCTCTTTAGGCCTGTTAGCTCATCGGATATCCAGGAGGAGGCAGGATTGAGCCTCATTCACTGCATGGGGATGGATTTAGGGATCAGTGCACAAAATATTGGTGGATTTAAATATGATTTATTATTTATTTCACTGTGACCAAAGCAGTAAAAACAACCCCCTTGTTGTGTCTTTAAATCATGACATCAGAAAGCCACTATCGCATGGCTGGTGACTTTTTTCACCCACAAACTTAAACCTGTCCAATAACTCTCATGAGTTTTATTGTTTCTGTTTAATTTCACTGCATCTAGTCAGAGTTGTCCAGTTAGAACTATTGATGGATACGTTGGCTCACTAAAACTGAGGGTATCCTTATTGAAAGAGGACCTTTTCATCTGAAGAAGAACTGCATCTATAGCCTCATTTTCCTTCCACGTTGTCCTTTTTTATTACCGTCTGAAAGCAGGAAGTCTCAAAATCGACGTGTTTTTCTTGCAAAGTCTTTCATAAGTTTCCTGACTAAACAAAATGAAGTCTTCCTTTTAAAGTCAGGGCTTTTCTTTCTTCAGCTCTGACATAAATAAAAGCTGTCTGTTATTGTACAACAAGCTTCTATGGAGGAGAATGCTATTGAGAATAGCATGCATGCTGATAAAAGCACACAGATGCAGTCGATTCAAGCCTCATTGCCTGCTGACGGGCTTGCCTTGGACAGAAAACACCTTCTATTAGAGCTTGTGTTTAGTCTGCTGGGCCTGTAGACAGGAAGATAAAGTGCTTGTCGTGACACTGGAGGGGATTGGACGGAGGGGAGATTTTCTTTGTGAGTTATAAGGCACAGAAAAGAAAACCAGAGGTAGAAAAAGATGTTGCCGCTCAGGAGAGGATGGGTAAGCTGCCTGCTTTGCATCCCCTCAGGATATAATGTTCCCAAATTGAGCATGATTTAAAAGAGAGAAAAGGAAGATATTTCTTGGTGTGTTTGGACTCTAAGCAGTATCTGTTTGACAAATGAAAGTTACAGCTCCGTGTAAGCTGTCTGTCTCCTGTGAGTTTTACAGTCACTTTTCTTTTTTTGGAGAAAAACTGTTGTCTTCTCTTTCACTTCAGTCTGGTTTTGCTTCATGATGTTCCCTGACTGAAGCATTTTGTCTTAAACGTCAGCTGTAACCACATCTCTCTCAGCTTGTAAGATGCAACAGACAGCAACTTTAGCTCTGATGACTGACTAATAAAAAGATAGATGGGATTTTTATCAGGCATTTTGGAAGTGTCATTAGCCATGATTTATGCATAAAGAAGAAAATCATTCTTAGTGAAATTCTTGAGGTAAAACCTCCAATATTCCTTAACTGATTCCCAGTACAGCAGTCCTGATGCAACTGTTGCATCGTCGGTCATAAAAAATACCTCTGCCTCATTGGCTGACTTGATAACACCCCATTTACAGATGGCTCTCCCTCTACATTTAGCTCCTGCTCTTATCTCAATTATCCATACCCTGACTCAGAGCATCGGTAGAATTAGCCCTCCCATCATACTGTTAGTCCAACTTATGGCCCTTGGCTCATTGTGAGATGTGCTTATATTTTGAGAACCATTTTCCTCTCTTGCTTGTCTCTTATCTCTGCATTTCTTAATCAATCCACACAAGAATCACACCATGGCAGCCGAGCTGCACTACTCACTGTGACCACAGGTTGGCAGTGCGTGCACTGGCTTGGGTTGGCCAAGAGAGGATGAAAGAAGGTCATATTATCACTGTTGTGAACTGTTTAAAGTGAAGGGTCTGCAGTAGAGGACAATCCTCCCTTGTCTTGTTATTGTGACAAGTACACTTAGGCAATAACACAACTCCATCCCCTCTGTGTTTTATGGTTGTGGAAATTGATGTGAGCCGCTTGCTGCAACCTTAAGTCTCACTGGAGCTAAAGATCAAAGAACCGGGCTCAGCTTTAGCCTCCTCCTTGATTTCCTCCTCATTCCACCTCATTGCATTTTTATTAATCAGCCTGGATTTGCATTACGGTCTCTGTCCAGCTCTAATGCTCTCTTTCTTGTCTCACTTCCTCCTCTTCTCTCTTTCTGATCCTTGTCCTGAGATCAGGTAGAATTTTGTACAGAGAAAAGCCCTGCGCTGCATTTTTCTTTCCTTTTTGTGTCTGAAAGCATTCACCTCTCCTGCTGCTACATGGCAACACTCAAACCGGTATCAGTCTTGCCTTTGATCACAGAGCATCCTCTCCCCTACGCTGGCCTAATTTAACAGGCTCTGTATCCACAAAAACCTTGATGATCTAACTTGAAAGGCCTCCACCCTGGCTGCATTCGGAGGTGAATCTGACAGCGTGTCAGCATGATCAGACTCTCTAAACACAGGAAGCGTGTGCTCACATGTATTCACATGTATGTCTTGATTGAACATGACGGGATTTTTCTTAAGTTTTCTCCATTTGCATGAAAAGAATATTTTCAGTAAAGCTGTCCGCGATGGGGCCCCGGTTGATGAGCTGTGACATTATAATGCCTTGGCTTGTTAAATTGCCTGTGTGTGCTCTCGACTGCCTTTATGTGCCTTTTATCTTTTATAGGTGCTTATAATGACTCAGCCAAAGATGCATTAGCAACAGCATCTGTTTTCCTTCCTTTACACACACACACACACACACACACACACACACACACACACACACACACACACACACACACACACACACACACACACACACACACACACACACACACAGAAGAACATCCATACCAGTGATGTCTTCATCCTCTCTCCTTCTGTTAATTACGTTATGCTTGTAGACATCAACACAGTCTCTTGCTCCAGAAACCAGATGTTGTTCATCTGATTGTAAGCAATAATTTAAATCAGAGCAAACAAATGGCAAAGCTACAACAGAGCCATTGCATTAAAATCCAATGTGGAGGTCTAAATCTCTTTCTTCTTGTACTTAAAAATGGATTAAAAAAAGCTTTTGATACAGTTGATCATGAATTATTGTTACGTAAACTCCAAACGTACGGGGTGAGAGGCGTGGCCCTGAGCTGGTTGGAAAGTTATCTGAGTGATAGAGAACAGTATGTAGAAATAAATCAGGTCAAATCTAAATGAATGAAAATAGGGTTTGGAGTTCCTCAAGGTTCAGTTTTGGGACCGTTATTGTTTATTTTATATATTAATAATATTTGTGAGGTATCCAGTTTGTTAAAAACAATTTTGTTTGCTGACGACACAAGTTTAATTTGTTGTGGTGACAACTTGAAGGAGCTTTTGGATGCAGTTGGAAATTAAATTAATAAATTTAAGGATTGGTTTGAGTCCAATAAATTAACACTGAATTTAAATAAAACAAAGTACATAATATTTGGCAATAGATCAACCATCACCAATAAGAAACTCACAATAAATCATATAGAAATTGAAAGAGTGGCTGAAATTAAATTCCTTGGTGTCCTGATTGATGAAAAACTGAGTTGGAAGAAGCATATCAAATATATCAACTCAAAAATATCAAAATCAATTTCAATACTTAACAAAGTCAAATATTTCTTAAACCAGTCATCATTATACATCTTGTACAGCTCCTTCATTCTCCCATACATGACTTATTGTGTTGAAGTCTGGGGGAGCACATACAGGACAACAATCAATTCTATATTTCTTCTTCAAAAAAGGAATTATCACTAGATCATCTTACACAGAACCAACAAATGCTCTATTTATTAAATTAAACATATTGAAAATTGATCTATTTGACTTCAAAATACTTCAGTTTATGTTCAAAATCAAAAATCAACAATTACC